>JAWQFJ010023326.1:50000-73311 GCA_034096865.1 Theodoxus fluviatilis | reverse complement strand
CTCCTTCGCTCCTTCATTCCATCACCACCTGCACTTGCAACATAGGCCTAAATGTCTTGTTTGTTAGGCATTTCCAGACCTTACTTCCCATAAAATATCCTTCTTGTGTCTGTAGACGTGTATTGTATTGAACACAAGGGCTACTGGTAAACGTTTGTGGATCTGTTAGTAAAAATTCTCAGGACCAGAGTAAGGATATTAAAAAACGGCTCACATCACCAAAACTAATGCTAACTCGGGCATCACTACAACCCAGCCTGTAATCACACTTCTTATTCATACTTCGTTTTTCTCCTCCTCTTCCCTTTTCCTCGCATCTCCCCTCCTTCTTCTCCCCCCCCTCCTCTCCGTCCCGTCCCCTTCCCCTTCCCAAGAGCTATGAGCGGAGCGGACGGACGTGCACAAAGCGTCCATTTGTTTCTGCCATCTCACGTCCTGCAACCTCGGTCCAGATCCTCTGTTATGTTGTGCTCCATTCCTCTCCCATATACCAATCCCCCCTTCTCCCCTCCCTTCTCCCCCCCCCCCCCCCTCGCCTCCAACCTCCGTCTTCCTTCTCCTGTCATCCCTTTCCCCCCTCCCTCTTGACAGAGTTTCATGTCCGTTGAATTTCAGTGTCGTATTCTTGATCAAAGGATCAATTGCAAAGTGTTTCCTCAAAGCTGTCGCTTGTTTATAACCGTATCATATGAAATTTGCATTGACCTGCATATCTGAGCAAAATTTCAAGTAGTATGTCAACTCCCTGTCCACATAAACATCTACACGAGTCTAAGTATTCGTCGACAACTTATAATGAAAGTTCCTTCGTTTACATTTTGCTCCTGGCTCTTGCAGTTGTTGATTGGCGTAGATTTCGACGCAACAATTCATTCTATATCTAGTGCCAGTTCGGCACCGTGAAAACACGTTTTGTATCCGTTTGACTGAAACTAAAGCCAAGAGCACGGCTTTAGTAAACAGGAACCTCGTTCTACAACAGGACAACAACGGCCTAATTCCCTTTGTCAGGAATAGACTACCATGCCCAACTGGCCGCACGCCGCGGCCGTCAAGCCAGCCCAAGACAGGGCGATCAAGTGGAGAGAATTTAAGTCGAGTGACTAGTTGAAGAGGTCAATGGCGACACTGCGTGTGTAGCTATTTTCCAACAACAACGCTAGTGGTCTATATGCGGCGGCCCCGAGTAGCCCTTTCCAACAACAACACATGAGTGGTCTATCGCTTGTCGCCACCTAATGGGTCTCCTCTGTCTTCGACGTCTGGGAAGGATCAGCGGGGGGGCGGGCGGTGTTGATCCAGACCCCGAGGCCAGGGCTAAAGACCTCACGGTGCATTGCCTTCCAGACCTCCCTGGAGTCTTGCAACAGCCTTCGAGGCCTGCCCCTTCCTTGTAAACGGTTCGCCCATTGGCTTTGGCGCACGCCACGCCATGTAAGAGGGCGGGGATCCTGCAATAGCAAGTTGTAGGACACACTGCTCGAAGACACCCGTCTGGAAGGACTTTTCATTGAAGTCCTCGCAGTAGTCTACGGCTTGCTTTGCTTTCCTAGCATCCAGAGATGCATTTGCAGTTGCAAATTGAGCTGGGCTAAGTTTGTTTCTCGCTGTTGTCTTCAAAATTGGGGTAGTTTATATTGCCTTACAAGTTACATGAAATGTAACCTGTCAAGCCGATGTGCGAGTAAACGTCAGATCCAGCCCTGCTTTCACACTTCCAGTGGTTAGCGACGAGCTTTATTTAAAATATAAATGAATGCGAAATCCGGTTTTGCTTGGTTGGAGTTCACAGGCAGCACGACCAGTCGCCTTGCAGCTCGCCGTGAGGTTCCTACTGTCTCCATTTTAAGAACGGTCGCACCACTGGTCTCGTGCCTAAAATTGGGTTCATCCCAACTGCGCCAGGACCTTTGCTTCCGTTTACTAATGAAGCTTACATCAGGTTCGCGATCGTCACATGATTGATTGACTGCGCTTTGCATGTGTTGTGCTTGGGGGAAAATTTTATACTGCGTGTACCTCTCGTTCGGCATGTAGTAGTGACTTGGGTGTTGAAGAACTCTTAAAAAACGCACTGTCAAACGTTCCGCATGGGAATTCTTTTCTGCTAGCTCTTTCCTGATAAACTCAAACCAAAAGACTTACTAGCTGTTTCAACTTTCACATCTGGCCGTGTCGATGAGACGTATACAATGTCAATACACCGTTCATTGCTGGAGAGTCAGTGGGCTGAGCTCCTTGGGGTGGCGGCCATATTGGATTAATGAAGACGTGGTCATCCAGCTCTGTGTCAACAGCGTGGTTTCTGTTTCCTCTCGGACTCGCCGAGGTTTGACTTGCAGCTCATGTGATGGTCCTCATCTGGGTTCTCCCCTTAGCTATCTGAGCTCTGTTCCCATTATTTCCCCCTCCTCTGTATGGACAAGTGAGTAAACACGGGTGCTTAAGTGGGATGTGTTCCCGAAGACGTCCCCCTACGCTGAGCCTCATAGTTGGACTTTTCGCTCATTCTGTATCATGCGGACCCGTGTATGGCTTTACTGTCATTAGCACTGCGTCTTAGAAGGGACGTACTTTGGCGCGTGTTTCCTTTCCCTGGGGCCATACTGCAGTTGTTGAATGGCTTCCGTCTAGGTGAAGACGAAAAGTTTTCAGGTGCTGCAATTTTGGGATGATCAAGCCTTCGTGGATCTTGCCGTGACCTTTTGTTCCATCCAGGTTTGCTTGTACTCGCCCGTGAATGTCGTTATAACCGATGCTTTTGAATGATGGAAACTGAGTTTTACACGTACTGTTTTATGGCAGTTTTCTCCTGATGAATTCTTTGATAGTCAGTTGTCTCGGAAGTGACAGCACATTCTCTTACCAAAAACACTGGGTTCGCGTGACCTTTGTTTCACTGTCTTTCTAACCGTCATTTGGGTATACCGTCGTCCTTGGAATTTGAGTGGTTTCCGTTGGAGTATGTACAGTGTACATGTATCATATGCTCTCCTCCGTCGGGAAAGAAACAAACGTGCCGAATGCAACTATTTGTATCGAGGATCTCTTTCTCCTGGTTAGTACAAACAAGACCAGTTGCTCTTTCATCTGGACACTTCTTAACGACCATCAGTAGTCGACGGCTCACTCTGACGCTTTCGTGCTCAAACCTTTTGGGTCCATTTCCTCGCCTCCTTCACTGCCTATAACGGGAGGACTTATGTTCCGGCAGTGCGAACAGCAGTGAGTAATCTCACCTCCTTATGCCCTGTTTTCGTCAGTGAAAACAGTTTCTTGATGTACTGGCAGACTTCACACAAAGGGGGTAGTATTTGATGAAGCGCTTCGCTTCCTTACTCTGATGGGCGTCCGGATGACAAGCCTCCTATTGACAAACTGGAACCATTAACATGATGCATGACCATGGCTATTATAGGGACATCCGCCACTCCTGTCAGTCCGTTCCATCCTATTGTCCACTGCTTTGTCCACTCCATGTCCAGCAGGGCGCGTTGCTTGTCTAGCCGCGGTGGCGTCAAGGCGCGCGTTAGAAACCACAGACCAGACTTCTGTTCCGTGATTTACGGTGGGTCTCATGGTAGACCAGACCCGACGGCTCGGAATGGGAACTGTCGTTGTAGATCAAAGTGAGCCGTTGCTATTGATTAAGGAGTCTACAGCTGTGGGTCGTGTGTCGAGTACTTCTCCAGATTGTCTTCAGCGCAGTTTTGCTGTATGCGTGACCTAACGTTTGAGGAGGAGGATTTTAACACTGATTAGATTGCGCCGATGCTCGATTTAAATGTTAGCAACAAAGGCAGGCCTTTCCTTGAAAACTGATGATAGATGTGGTAAGATTTATTGCGCTTGTCAAAAGCTAGTGTTTAACTTTAAACACATAATGTACCGCATCTTCTGACATTAATGCTGTCTCTCCTGCTCTCTTGCTGTCCGATTGTGCCGTTTTTAGTTCGTAGATGAGTCAGATTGTCAGGAAAGAGTAGGCAGCTCCCTCCTCCACCTAACCTCTCAGTCTTTTTAGCAATTGTACGTAGGTCTCTCAGACTGGACGGAAGTATTTTTCTGCATTCATGTTCGAAGTATAAAGTCAGGACTACAGAGCCGTTTCAATAGTCCGGATGTTGCGCAGAAAGTGTGCGCCCTGCAGAGAAAATGATTGACCCCAGGGACTGAACCCTCTGAGTGAGAGTGAAGGTGTCAAGGCTCCTGGGTGAGGCGGACGCTGGAACGCGGAAGAGTGAAGAGTGGGGAGCCAGAAGACACTGACAGAAGACAACAGATGCTCCGCATCAAGGCACGTGACTCGGCGTCACTCGACAGAAGGACCCGTGGGAAAGTTAATTACAATGCCATCCCTTCTCCTCCATGAACCCTCGTCCCATTCCTCGACCCTTTTTCCTCTGCCTCCCCTCTCCCTTCGCAACCCCCCCCCCCCCCCTTTAATTTCTTCCTCCCCATTCGTCCCCCCCCCCCCCCCCCAACTAATCCCTCCCATCATAATTGTCACCTCTCCAGCACTGCCGTCTGTATGCCATTTCTGGGTCTCCTGTCTGGTCCCTATGGACTTCCTTCGGAGCACAGGGTCCTGTCGATACGGTTGCCATGGTAGCGCTGGAGATGGTTCGACTCCTGTGTGCGCGTTGTTGCCATGCCTGGCAGGGAACGAATAAGGATCGAGTGACGAAGTGTGAACAAGCGCAGGGCGTGAATGAGGAGAGAGGGAGAAGGAGAGCTGGAGTGCCTGCCTTTGGCACCCCTGTCACGGCTTTCTTCATTATGGTAATGACTTCGTGGCATGTGCAGTCCGGAACGTTTCCAAGTGTTGCTGGCCTGAGATAAATCATGCACTGTAGTGCTGGATCTTTTCCACCAGAGACCATTCCTTTGCTGGACACATCTCCACAGATGGCCTAGTCCCAGGAAAAGGACCACAGGTTTATGGTCAATGTATGACTGAGGAAAAGTTAAGAATTATGATGGGTCAATATTAGTAACTTCCATGAAAATATTGACAATGGTGGAACGTTTCATCGTCACTGTCGTTTTCATCATGTCGTCATCATCATCATCATTATCATCATCATCATCATCATCATCATCATCATCATCATCATCATCATCATCATCATCATCATCATCATCACCACCACCACCACACCACCACCACCACCACCACCACCACCACTGTCATCGTCATTACCATCACCATTCCATCATTGTCATTGTCATCGCCATCGTCGCCGCCACTGTCGTGACATTGAATTGGCATCACGCAGGTTCATCCAAAATGTATTCAAAGGACGTCCATCCGTAAAGACCACATCGCAGACACCCATTGAATGAGAGACAGCAGGAATTGCATACACACACACACACACACACACACACACACACACACACACACACACACACACGCACGCACACACACGCACACACACACAAACACACACTCCTTGTCTGCATGCGCTGAATCCCGTCGGCCAGTTTAGGGATGACAGTGTGTTGCTATCGGGGCACATCGGGGGGGGAGGGGGGGGGGGGGGGGGGGCTGATTCTAAGCAGCCCCAGTGATTTCCGTGATCAATGGCCCTACATAACCTACAAAGGTTGATAGTGAACTTTCGTGAGCAATGGCCCTATAGCCTACAAAGGCTGTTAGGCGAAATACTTCCTTCCTTCCTTCCTTCATTTATTCATTCACAGTGACGAGACTCCAGTTATCCTCATGGCACTGAACCAACCCCGTCTATGCACATCATGCAACACTTATTGTCCCCTTCTGCTGGGCATGTCAACTTTCAACTCCTTCATGCATAATCATGTGCGTCTGTCAACTCCTAACCAAATAGCTTCCTGTCTAAATCTCTATGCCTGGATATGAATCAGTGTCAGGTGCTTTGGGTCCCTACAGCAGTAGCCGGGCACTATCGATTTTGAGGTCAAGGCCATGCACAAGGAGAATGGGGGAAGGAGGTCAGGAGAGAGGAAGGAGATGGGGGGTGGAGGGTGACTTGGAGTGTCCCCTACTTCCTGGAATCCTCCAATGCTTTCATTCCATGCTGGTTCTTGGCAGTTGTCTCCCTTGCACCACTTGTCAGCCTCCCTGAAGTCAACACCACTGCTGCTGCTGCTCCATCCATCAGATTGTTTGTCCATCCATCCATCCTCCCATTCTTCCTTCCATCCATCTTCCATCCATCTGATTCTACTAAGACTTTGCCATTGTGATATAGCACATGTGACATTTCCTCAGGAACCGAGTATGATGGAAGTCAGGAAATAGCACGTTATTCATTCAAGATGAATACAGCAAGTGGCATGAACCCCATGATGTCTTCCTTGCCAGGCAGAAACTTTGGCTGCTGAACTTGAAAAATTTCCTTCAGTGCATCAGCCAGGGGTGCCCCCACACATCCTGAGGAAACCAGGGAGCACAAAGACAGGATCTGGCTACTCAAACCCCACTGTCAGTTCAAAACCTCCCAGGAAGATCTGGAGTCCAGCTAATGTGCAACTATGCCCTATCCATATAAGGAATATCTCTACATTTTATCTACCAAGAGTCAGAAAAAACAGGACCAACCCCTCTGTCACCTTGTCTCTAATGATGTCACAAAAGTTCGTCAGCAAACATAATAGGCTCACTGAATCAGATATCTTTCTTTCAAAGTTTCAAGGTATTTCACTTCTATTTCCTTTGCTTGTTTCAAAGTTAGACAGAATCACACAAAGGAGTGTATGCTTGAGTTCACAGTACGGGACCTTTCAATTTGTTGTCTGACTGTGATCTTTATGTAATAAAATAGACTTGTCATTTCCTTGTTGTGTGTGTGAGTGAGTGTGTGTCTGTCCATCTTTTTCTGTCTGTCTGTCTGTCTGTCTGTCTGTCTGTCTGTCTGTCTGTCTGTCTGTCTGTCTGTCTGTCTGTCTGTCTGTCTGTCTGTCTGTCTGTCTGTCTGTCTGTCTGTCTGTCTGTCTGTCTGTATGTCTGTCTATAGATCTGTGTGTGTGTGTGTGTGTGTGTGTGTGTGTGTGTGTGTGTGTGTGTGTGTGTGTGTCTGTCCATCTTTTTCTGTCCATCTTTGTCTGTCTGTCTGTCTGTCTGTCTGTCTGTCTGTCTGTCTGTCTGTCTGTCTGTCTGTCTGTCTGTCTGTCTGTCTGTCTGTCTGTCTGTCTGTCTGTGTCTGTCTCTCTCTGTCTCTCTCTGTCTCTCTGTCTCTCTCTCTCTCTCTCTCTCTCTCTCTCTCTCTCTCTCTCTCTCTCTCTCTCTCTCTCTCTCTCTCTCTCTCTCTCTCTCTCCTCTGCTGCTTCGCCTAATTCTTACAGCGCAGTAATCGGTTTGGCGTTTATTCCGCTATACTTACCGCTTGGGTGCCGAAATCTAATGGTGAAGCGATTGCCGCGCAAAGCAGCTTGATCCCACACCAACACCACGAATGAATGAGCGCTGTTTGTGGAGCGCGTAAGGGTGCATGAGTGCTGTCCCTTTAGCCGTTCCGCCAGGTGGCAGCGAGGCCGTGGTTGATTTGCATGGCGGAGTGACCGTGTGTCTGTCTGTCAATGCACTGTTTGACACGGCACTGACCATGTTGTGAGTCATTCATTGATCGACCTGTCGGAGCCAATCGGACTGAACCTATTTGAATTGTGTGACAAGTAAGTGTCTCTGTGTTGTCTCTCACACCGTGTCGTGTTTTGTTCGTTCCGTACCATTCATGCTGCACTGGCACCGCTTTTATTCACAAGTGGAAATGCTGTGGCTCGCTTCTCGGCAGATTATAAACATATTTAGTGAAAGTAGTTGTCTTGTATCTAATTCCAGCTGCCGGACCTTTCAATCCGAGCTCCATCATCCGGAGTGAAGAGAGAAAATGTCATTTTTCTTCTCTCACTTGGCACAGATCTGAAGTGAATCACGAAGAATTGGCTGGCTCAGCCTGTAGGATTCGCTAATGAGGTGGAGAACAGTGGTGGGGAAGTGAGAAGCTGCCAACGAGTGGTTATGTCCCTGAAGTGGCACCGTTGGTTTGAGCCTAGTTATGAATTGCTGCAGTATTTAGCATAGAGAGCTCTCGAACTGTCGAGAATTGTATAATGCGTGTGGATGTAGTGCATCTTGTCGACTCATTCACCGATTGAGTCATTCTTCTGCAGGCAACTAGTGCTAAACAAGGCGGGAAGTCTGTGACATTCTGGTATGGGATTCTATGCAGGCAGGAATTGGTGTTGACCGGTTTTCCTTCAGTTAGACATGAAGTGAGACCGGCAGCACCTGCAGAAATATATGTCATCGTGACACCATACTTTGATATTTTGTTTTGCAGTGTGAGTGACTGTGCGTATTGAATGTGATGGGACTCTAGCCAGTAGTTATATACAGATCTATGGTACAGTAAGCTCCACACGCCTCTTTTAAGTCGTGACCGAGCTTTTATCAACTTGGTGGAGGCGTCTCTAAGCCAACAAACAAGCAGTGTCTAAATGTGCAATGACTACAATCACAGTTGGGAAAAGAGACAGCGGTAGATCGAATGAGAATCTTTGTAATCAGTTGGTAATTGGAACAGATAAATCTCAAATGATAGCAAGCTTTAATGCTGTTATAGGGTCTGAATCAAGCTTTGGATTTGTTTTTATTTAAAATGTTATTTTAAGATAATCCCTGCAATTGATCACATGGCCAATTCAAATGCTTTGCTAATTACTGTCAGTGTGTGACATGATGTGTGGATGAGAAACTTTGAAATTTATAGAAATGAGGAATGGATATGACTATGATTGAATTACAGCATTATTACTGTGTAAGTAGAAGTATTGCGGGACCTGATATGATGCCGTGTGCTTTTGCAACAATTAATCAAGGCTTCAAATATGTTTACACATACAGGTATTCTAGCAAAGTTCACATAAACTTGTTGCATACACAGTTACACATATCTGAAACTGCAGTCACATCTTTGCATGTCTCTTATGATACCCATGTGGAGTGAAATTGCCAGAACAATGGGCAAGTTGCAGTTGCAATATACTGTATATGTTTCATTCAGCTACTACCACCACTTCTATCGATTCACAAATTTCAAGTTTCTTGTGTCTGCTCTTCTCTCACCCTCTCTTCTCATTCACATTCCTGCATTTTCTCTTGCTCCTCTTTCACATGTCTTCTTCCTGCTCCTGCTTCCTGCACAACATCAGTTGCTACCAGTGCAACTACAGCCATCACCACCACTCTCAAGTCTCAGCCCTCTTTTCTTCATCACTAAACTCTGCTGGCATTTAAATGCTCGTTTGCATTCTTTTTCATTTGCATTGCCATTGTTTGGGGCTTGAAGGGGGGCTGGGCTTCTTACAGGGCTGTTTTGATATCAAGCATTGAAACTCTCAAGCTGTTGGCTGCATTAATTGTGGTCTATTGTTAGCCTTGGGTAGGGACTGAGAAAGCAGCTGCCAGCCCATTATGCTATCTTGCCTGACACTTTCCCATAACACTTGGAGAGAGGGAGCTCTAGCATGAGTCTCATTACCCATTCGGCAGAAAGAGTAATTTCCCCTGTTCTGGGTTTAATCTTGAGGTATACACCTTTTGCCTCCCCATGTCTTGCTGTGTAGTTTATGCCTGCTTCAGTGCTTGTGGAACGCACTATCCTGATTGGAGTGGGTTTTATATTAACAAGGGTGGGTTTTGATGGTTTGCAGAGGAAACAATAATGTGTGGATGTAGCTCTAGGCATCAGACAGCAGCGTTTGTTGACATTTGTGTGACAAGAATGGAGCCAGATAATTCATTGTCACAGCATTGTGGGTCTTTAAATTGCTTGAGATACATTCCATAGAATGTCCCCAGTGGATGTGTTCCTTGGTTGTGGGGAGGGAGGGAGAGAGAGAGAGAGAGAGAGAGAGAGAGAGAGAGAGAGAGAGAGAGAGAGAGAGAGAGAGAGAGAGAGAGAGAGAGAGAGAGAGAGAGATTTGAATTCTTCAAACTTTTCAATATGGTTTGTAATATATGAATTTAAAGGGTAAAAAAAAAAAAAAAGTATAGATTGTTCTTTGATGTTATGTCAAAATAGGCATTTGCAGTGTTAATACTTCAGTACTTGTTCCAAAGAACAAAATGGGCTTAGGGTATTAACAATAGGGATTTTAACAACAGCTTTTCAAGCAATTCTTCATAATGAGAATGAAATTATAATTTTTTAAAATTACTTTGTTGTACTCCCTGAATTAAGAATGATGAACACAAATTAAGACATAGCAAGTCTAGTTTTTTTCATGTATCTTACCTCTGTGATGAGGGCTAAGGTACATGGAAGACGAGGGGTTTAGAACAGTTGACTACACTAGAAATATGCAGATTATCAAATTCAGATACAGTCTAATGATTATGCTGAAGGTGTATGGATTTACCATGAAGAACTGATGGTTTAAAGTGTTAGGTATAATAACACTTAATACCATAATGTACATGTATACATGTATTAACTTATGTTTGGATTGACTTTAATTCTGATTTGTGATTTATTTGAGTCAATGACGTCACTCATTCACAGATACACAGACATATACATACAAAGTGACGTTGCTTCATATTGATAATGCACTCTTTCATGAACAGTTAGAAAATTCATTTTCATGTTCTGAGTAAAGGCCCTTATCTCATATCTGCAAGTAACACTAACAGCCCTAGTTTAATCTGAAACAGCATCTCACACTTATCTGATCTCGTAGCTTGACTGTTTCTAAAGCATACCACTGACTCAGTGACTAAGCTCCAGTGAATAGACTGAGCCAGTTATCATTGTGGAGGTCAAATAGAGTAAAATGTATTACTATTGCCCTTTGCAGTGGAGTTTTTCCTTTTTGAAACCTAGATCAAATACTTCAAGTCAAACTTGCAATAAAATCTGGGAAATATTTATCTTATTGGCCATGCAAATGTTCAGCCTCCAGAGAGTTCAACAAATTTTTCCCGAGCAGGGTTTGGCAGGATGGAATTTTCACAAGATAGCCCTGGGCAGCTGGAATGTTAGGTGTGGTGAGAGTGTTGAACTGAATGAAAATTGGAGATGAAGACAGTGTGGAGTATGGGGGTGAAGTGGAGAGGTGGAGTGGGGTGCAATGAGATGGGATGTGGGGTGTACACCAATGAGTAAGAAGGTAGGCATAGGGTGGGGCATGCCTGGGGCAGGATGTGTAGAGAGGGGATGCTGGGGGCAGGCAGGGCAGGGCAGGGTAGACCAGGGTGGCAGGCAGGTTGAATAAACTGTTTCCTTCCCTGCCACTTCAGCTCTGCCTGCTACTGCCCCAGTACAGCTCTGTTTGAAAAGATACTCGGCCTGCCAGCACTGCAGAGTGGACCCTGGACTGCTCCTGCTTCCACTTCTCTTCCTCCAGCTTCTGGTCCTCCTACTCCTGCTTCTACTTCTCTTCCTGCTTCTACTCCTCCTTCTCTTCCTTCTCCTACTCCTTCTCTTCCTGCTTCTACTCCTCCTTCTCTTCCTGCTTCTACTCCGCCTCCTCCTGCTTCTACTCCTCCTCTTCCTGTTTCTACTCCTCCTCTTCCTGCTTCTACTCCTCCTCCTCCTGCTTCTACTCCTTCTCCTCTTCCTGCTTCTACTCCTCCTCCTCCTCCTGCTTCTACTCCTCCTCCTCCTGCTTCTACTCCTTCTCCTCTTCCTGCTTCTACTCCTCCTCCTCCTCCTGCTTCTACTCCTCCTCCTCCTCCTGCTTCTACTCCTCCTCCTCTTCCTACTTCTACTCCTCCTCCTCCTCCTGCTTCTACTCCTCCTCCTCCTGCTTCTACAGCTCCTCCTCCTCCTGCTTTTACTTCTCCTCCTCTTCTTGCTTCTACTCCTCCTCCTCTTCCTGCTTCTACTCCTCCTCTTCCTGCTTCTACTCCTCCTCCTTCTGCTTCTGCTTCTCCTCCTCCTCCTGCTTCTACTCCTCCTCCTCCTCCTGCTTCTACTCCTCCTCTTTCTGCTTCTACTCCTCCTCCTCTTCCTGCTTCTACTCCTTCTCCTCCTCCTGCTTCTACTCCTCCTCCTCCTCCTGCTTCTACTCCTCCTCCTCTTCCTGCTTCTACTCCTCCTCTTCCTGCTTCTACTTCTCCGCCTCATGCTTCTACTCCTTCTCCTCTTCCTGCTTGTACTCCTCCTCCTCCTGCTTCTTCTTTTCTTCCTGCTTCTTCTCTTCCTCCTGCTTCTACTCCTCCTCCTCCTCCTGCTCCTCCTCCTCCTCCTGCTCCTCCTCCTCCTCCTGCTTCTCCTCCTCCTCCTCCTCCTGCTCCTCCTCCTCCTCCTGCTCCTCCTCCTCCTCCTGCTTCTACTCCTCCTCCTCCTCCTGCTCCTCCTCCTCCTCCTGCTTCTTCTTTTCTTCCTGCTTCTTCTCTTCCTCCTGCTTCTACTCCTTCTCCTCCTGTTTCTACCTCTTTTCCTCCTGCATCTACTTCTCTTCCACCTGCTCCTACTCCTTCTTCTCCTGCTTCTACTTCTCTTCCACCTGCTCCTCCTCCTCCTCCTGCTTCTACTCCTGCTCCTCCTGCTCCTCCTCCTCCTCCTGCTTCTCCTCCTCCTCCTCCTGCTTCTTCTTTTCTTCCTGCTTCTTCTCTTCCTCCTGCTTCTACTCCTTCTCCTCCTGTTTCTATCTCTTTTCCTCCTGCATCTACATTCTACTTCTCTTCCTCCTGCTTCTACTTCTCTTCCACCTGCTCCTACTCCTTCTTCTCCTGCTTCTACTTCTCTTCCTCCTGCTTCTACTTCTCTTTCTCCTGCTTCAATTCCTCCTCTCCTGTTCCTCCTCTACCTTCCTCTTAACGTATTCTACCTCCTCCTGGTTCTCCTTCACTTCCTCTGCCTGTTTTCTTCTTCTCCTTCTGTTTGTTCTCCTGCTTCTGGTTTTCTGCCTTGTCTTCCTTCTCATTCTTCTTGTGTATTTCCTCTTTCAACTATTTTCTTCCTCCTTTACGTATCTTCCTCATCCTTCTTGTCTCCCCTTCCCTGCTCCTGTTTGCTGCTGCTGCTGTAGTGCTGTATCTTCTTCACTGGCTGTTATTTCTTCTATTTTCTTCTCCACTCTGTATCTTCCAGCATTACATCTCCCTCCTATTTTTCTCATACCTGCTTGCATAACCCAACTGTTGATGCTACTGGTGCTTTTTTCTTCTTTTCAATTCCCACCCATCCTCCAGATGGTGAACAATTCTGCTTTCTACAATACCCTGATCCTTTCCTACAGTTGTACTGTTTGTGCTTTTTTGTTCTGAATGAGTAACTCTCAGTAAATCATTGAACATATTTGAATAAGCTCTTCAGGGTCCCATCTGTCTGAAATTCTATCATACAGACAGGTTCGCCCAGGTCAAATTTGTTCTGTTGTTTAAGAAATGCATGCTGCTCTTGATTGGTGTGCTGGTTTTGTCTTTGAGTAAAACTGGAGTGCTGTTTTGTTTGCAGTGAAGCACTTGTGGAATGCTTTGCTGGGTAGAGAGAGCAGATCAATTTTTCCTATCAAATTTTACCTGGTTGGCTTCTGTCAAAACTCATGATGGCATTGGGGTTGTGGGTTTGAGTGGGAGTTATTGATCTAGTGAATCAGATTATCATCTTTCATCAGTGTGTGCACAAGTGTTGCATGGGTTTGAGGACTGCAGGAGTAGGATGTCTCTTTGTCTGGGCACATCTGTGTACTTGCACTGGCGAATAATCCATCAAGGCCTGCATCCAGTGTGCACACTGGCAACAGCTTGCACAGAGGCTGTGAACCCTTGCTCTGTGAACCCTTGCTCTGTGAACCCTTGCTCTGTGAACCCTTGCTCTGTGAACCCTTGCTCTGTGAACCCTTGCTCTGTGAACCCTTGCTCTGAAGGGGGGGCAGGCTACGCTTCATTGGTTTTCAATCCTGTGTCCCTGAAATCGGCTCGTCATTACATGTCTGTCTGTCCATTCAGTGGAAAATCCAGTCTACAATTTTCCCACTTTCTGACGAGAGGTGAAACGTCAAATAAATTTTGTTGGAATGACAGACTTTACACAGTCTGCTTTGCTGTCAAGCCTCATTTAGGTACATTCGACCATTTCTGTATATGATGATGTAAGATTAAATCAACCAAAAGAAATTGTGAGTGAATTACTTTTTTCTTTTCCCAAATGGAAGCATTCCTAAAGGCAGCTGTTCTGATGATGAAACAAACCACCTCACACACCTTGGACCCAGGGATCAACAGCATCGAGACTAGAAAAGTCTTGTTGTGCCTATCTGTGTCTGCCACCTAAGGCCATATCCATCATTGAAATGAGTACCAGACTACAAGAGGTGATGCACTTGCAGTGGCCTCCCTTGGCCCAGGATTGCCCTTAGTTCCAGAGCAGCATCTATCTTGGGGTAGATCAGTGGCAGACAGAGAGAAAGAGAGAGAGGAACAGGTACTGAGGCTGGGAGGAAGAGAGTGAGGAAGAATCAGATCTGAGCTTCTGGACTAGGCGCTGAAGCCAGCAGGAGGTCCCTTCCTACCTGTACTGGTAAGTGCAATGGCGTTTCTCCCTCCTGTCAGTAGGAAGGGAGGAAGGAAGAGAGGAGAGAGATTCCAGGACAGATGTAGCCCACGGAGGAAGGTCTGCCAGGCATGGCATCCCAGTGAAAGTTGAGTTACTGGAGGTGGTGGAGGGGAAGCTGCAAGGTAAATACACAGCCCATTCTCCTGTGGGGTGGAGTTGGGTAACATTGCCCTGACTGCCAGAGAAGGAACACTCACTGCAGCTTTTGTTCAGCTGGAGCAGGTTGAGGTGGGTTGGATCAGCTGGCAGCAGTAGTCTGGTCTTGTGCAGTGTGTAGGCCATTGCTCCTTGGAGGGGATGAGGGAAAGTGTGTGTGTATGTGTGTGTGTGTGTGTGTGTGTGTGTGTGTGTGTGTGTCACTGTGTGTATGTGTGTGTGTGTGTGTGTGAGAGAGAGAGAGAGGGAGAGAGAGAGAGAGAGAGAGAGAGAGAGAGAGAGAGAGAGAGAGAGAGAGAGAGAGAGAGAGAGAGAGAGAGAGAGAGTGTGTGTCTTCTACCTCTGTGAGTGTGTGTGTGTATGTGTATGTGTGTGTGTGTGAGAGAGACTTTGAGTGTCTGTCTGTGTCTGTCTGTCTGTCTGTCTGTCTGCCTGTCTGTCTGGTGATCTGTGTGTGTCTGTGTGTGTGTGTGTAGCTGTCTGTGTGTATGTTTTTTTCCATCCATGCTGCTTTTCCACTCAGTAGTTACGGAGATTCATCACTGATTGTTCTATACTGTGTAGGTATAGATCTGTAATCAGTGCTGAGTGTTCTATACTGTGTAGGTATAGATCTGTAATCAGTGCTGATTGTTCTATACTGTGTAGGTATAGATCTGTAATCAGTGCTGAGTGTTCTATACTGTGTAGGTATAGATCTGTAATCAGTGCTGATTGTTCTATACTGTGTAGGTATAGATCTGTAATCAGTGCTGAGTGTTCTATACTGTGTAGGTATAGATCTGTAATCAGTGCTGATTGTTCTATACTGTGTAGGTATAGATCTGTAATCAGTGCTGATTGTTCTATACTGTGTAGGTATAGATCTGTAATCAGTGCTGATGAATTGGCCACAAGGAAAAATAGTTGTGGTTGTTGTAACATGGCTAGAAATAATAGGATATGTAGGTCAGCCTGAACTTGTTTTTTTTTAAAGAAATAATTTATAAAAATAAAATAGGCCAGATTGAACCTAATTCACTTATTTTAAAAACTTAAATAGAAAATGACAGGGAGGCATTCAGAGCCTTTTTGTTTGCTTACCTACCAAAGCAGACTGCAGAATCTTGCATCTCAGTCTAGCATCCTCTTTCACAGAGACTGGGCTGCAAATTCTTCACCCAGTGCAGCTAGATAAATATGGTTGAGGAATGCAATGCCAGCACACTTTACCATGTAGCCTCCTCCTCTCTGCATCTTACTGCTTGCATCTTTACCCAGCTCACTGACCCATTTCTCTCTTTCCACAAGGCCCCCCACCCCCACCCCCACCCCCCACCCCCACCCTACTGCTCTCTTCTACACATCATTCACGGTGCTGCTGCTGCTTCTGTGCAGCTGCATGTCTCCTTAGAATGGAATGCTGCCATCATAATTGCCTATCTGATGCCATTATTTACTCAGTTGACTGCATCACTTGGAGGACATTTTCATGAATATTGATGGTCATGGTTGTGTGAGATGGCACATGCTCTCTGATTTTTCTCCTTGCCTCTCATTATGGGACCACCTGGCAGGTAAAATTGGAGGTTAACATGCAGTCACACTGTTCTGAAACACCATTCCTGCCATATCAAGGGCATTAGAATGGAGACCATGGGCATGAATACTTTTGACTTCAGTTCTGTAGATTCATGATTCATACTGATGTGATGAGATGAATGATTGCACAGAAACTTGTATTTATTCCTCCTCATGCCTGTGTAAAAGGGTCGGTGCATGTGTGCTTATGAATTCATGGACAGCTTAGTGAGGGGCACTCACTCTCTCTTGCAAGCTTTAACTGACAGTCTCTGAGCAGAGAGTGTGGTAGCTGCAGGCAGGAACTGTAGAGTAGAGAGGAGGATACAGGGGAAGGCAATTATGCTTGGAGATTGCCAAGCATTCATCAGGCAGGTAGTCATTTGGCACATTGCTCAGCAGAGCTTGTTACTCTGATAGATGGCTGTGTGCTGAAACTAATTGTTATGCGTAGTGTTCAGTGGAAGAGTGGAGAACAGAACTGCCCTTTACTTTAGTGTAGCTTTATCTTGCACAGTTGTGATATCATCAAGCTGATGGTTGTTGCTGTTTTGACTTTTAACCCCTAACCCCCCACCCACCCTTTTTTTAACCCTTTAAATATGGGTACTTTTGAGTTTGGTACATACTGTGTGACTGTTGTTCAAAGTGTTTATGGTATTCATTTTTCAAACTGCAAAGTTTGAACCATTTTCTTTACCTTGGGTTTGGTCAATACTGTACTTACTTACTTACTGCCCGTCGACCCTAGCAGGGTATGGGCCGCCAACCACAGCTCTCCACAGTCCTCTGTCCTGGGCCATCCTCTGTGACTGTTGTTTAAAGTGTTTATCATACTCTTTTTACAAACTGCAAGGTTTAAATCTATTTTTGTGGATTATTTATTTTGAATGTGGTAAACAGCAGAATTAAGTATACACTGGGGCATACATAAAGTATCTCTCAATCATGAGTTCTGAAATCTACTTGTCAGAAAGCGGTAAATTTAAAAAGAGCTTGCAGAGATGGAGCAAAGTGTCTGTTGTCCTCAGGTTTTCTGTGAGGGTGGGGTGGGTGGGTGGGGAGTGTGATATGGATGCAGGGAGGAACAGAAGGGGGTGAGGGGGCAGTGAAGAGGTGACATTGCAAATGCAGGGTGGAGCAGGGACGTGACCAGAATAAATCACTGTTGGATGATGTGAGGATGGCAGGCACTGGCACATTCATGACCTGGCTTTGTGGCATTGGGAGCTGAGTGACGTCAGCCTGCACCTGTCTTGAAGCTTCCAGGTGCAAGACTTCACCTCCTGTTTACCCAGCAACCAATGCAGACTCTGATGGTCTTGGGGATGGGGGGATGGGAGATGGTCTTGGAAGAGAAGAAGGTAGGGGAGTGGTGGGAGGGTCTTGGAGGACCTCCAGATGGTCTGGAAAAGTTTGACTTTACCTTTACATTACCGGTGGTCCAGAGGGTGGGTGGATGCTGAGGGTGCCAGGGTCTGGCAAGATGCCAGGTTGCTAGCAGAACTTTCTCCTCCTTTGATCCATGCTGTGTTGTAGATCTATGCCAGTGCCAGATAGACCATTGCCCCCACCTTCAGCTGTCATCACTCTTACCCTCACTCTCACCTTGCTTTTACCTATAGTTACACTCGCCTTCACTCTCACCTTTGCTTTTACCTAGTTACACTCGCCTTCACTCTCACCTTGCTTTTACCTAGTTACACTCGCCTTCACTCTCACCTTTGCTTTTACCTAGTTACACTCGCCTTCACTCTCACCTTGCTTTTACCTAGTTACACTCGCCTTTACTCTCACCTTGCTTTTACCTAGTTACACTCGTCTTCACTCTCACCTTTGCTTTGCCTAGTTACACTCGCCTTCACTCTCACCTTGCTTTTACCTAGTTACACTCGCCCTCACTCTCACCTTGCTTTTACCTAGTTACACTCACCTTCACTCTCACCTTGCTTTTACCTAGTTACACTCGCCTTCACTCTCACCTTGCTTTTACCTAGTTACACTCACCTTCACTCTCACCTTGCTTTTACCTAGTTACACTCGCCTTTACTCTCACCTTTGCTCTTACCTGCACTCTCACCTGCACTCATACCTTTACTCACAGCAGACTCTGTCTCTCACCTTACTCCCACCTTCACTCTTACCTTTCCTCTTACCTTTACTCTCACCTGCATTCTCACTTTCACTCTCACCTTCGCATACATGTACCTTTACTCTCATCTTCTGTGTCTCCTGCACTTCACTTCAGCACATCTTTACTATGGCCTGCATGCTGCTGTCTGTCATTACACATATATTTGCACTGTCCTTCTCGTGTGTATTTATGTCTGTCTGTGTACTTCCTGTTCTTCTCACACTATAAAGGACTGATCTTTAACTGCCACTCTCCTAAATTCACTGAACATGGCAAATTATTTTCACTTTATGATGATGCAGTTACAGAGAAACCTGGGTTTTCTGGGTATATATAGTCTATGTTTGCAAACATACACACACTCCATGCATGCATACACACACACACACACACACACACACACACACACACACACACACACACACACACACACACACACACACACACACACACACACACACACACACACACACACACACACACACACACACGCGCGCGCACACACACACACACATGAAGTCACATGCATACTTGCATACACACATTTGATTTATGAACACATTTTTGTGCTGAGTTGCACAGATAAAATGCATTTCATAGATGCCTGCATGAGATTGCATTCCTCTTTAGTAAGGGTCATTGTCAGTGATGTACCAAATGTGTGTTTGTAATCAACACAGGCCTTTCAGTTCACATCTCTCCCTCCTGTCTTTTTCTTCTTTTTATGAAAAAAAAAATCATATTATACTCCATCATTTCTGTCTCAAATGTCACCAGATAACAGCAGAGCTGTCTGATTTTTGAACTGCTCTCATGCTCTTGTGATGCTGATGTTGGGTAATAGTGCTATGCCATGGAGCAGAGGAGTGGAGAACAGATAGCAGTGACGACAGGGAAACAAACACTGCCTCTGTGGAGTTTCTCTGGAGCTGTTTTCCTTGAAAGTGAATATCCTGCCTGCTGCCTCCCCAACAAAAGCAGCTCTATTGTGGCAGAGTGCTTTCTCAAGAGGATATGTATACATCATGACTTGATGACCTGAATTGTGGCAAGCTACTGCATAATGATGAAACAAACATGAGTAACACATAGTGTGGGAATTGTTTATTCAAAATGCAGCGTATTCATTGTGATTTTTTTACCCCAGCTGTGTATCAAAGCATTCATTTAAAGTTAAAGAGAATGTGTGATCTTTTTGTTTCTCTCAATTGAAGTCTTCACGGTGTTACATTTCTCCAGCAGTGTTTTGAATAGTGAGACAGTTAGTTCCACTGGGACAAAAAAGTGGCAAACATAATTTTGTACTAAATTAATTTTAAGACATGACCAGATATGGCTGACTCATTTCTAAAGGACAAATTGTGTAGTGAGGATGTGGCTGCGTTGTCTCATTTTTCTTGTCCCAGAGGTCTGCATCCAAAGTCAGACCGTTTATCTGTATGGGAAATGCTGGGATTGCTGTTTTTCCTTCCTGGAGGTCTCAATTATAGCTTTGACCTAGGGCTGGAAAACCTTATCATTGTTCTCTTCAGAGAAAGAACTTGGCCACATTGTTGGCTGGTGTTTCAGATCATTCCAGAGGTATGTTCAAGTGGGCTTGTAGAAGTTGTTTGCATGGGGTATTTAAGTCCATTGTCAAATTGTTATAGCTATTATTTGTTTGTATATCAGTAAACACATTACATCATGCATGTGCATGAATAAATACATACATGCTTGCACACATGTGCTGATGCACACAGATAGATACTAGTATGTGTAGTACATATATGCACACACACACTAACACACACACTCACATACCACACCAACACTATAACGCATTCACACACCAACACTAACACACATACACTCACACACACTCACACACACACTCACACACACATACACACACACACACACACACACACACACACACACACTCACACACACATACACACACACACACACACACATACACACACACACACACACACACACTTACACACACATACACACACACACACACACACACACACCACAACACACATATACTAACACACATACACACACACACACACACACACACACACACACACACACACATACAGGCGTGGGGTCAGACCAGGCCAGCAGACAGACTGGCACTGGAAGCAGAGTCTGGGAGTTGTTGTGTTGACGTCATGGCTCTGCTGGAGACTGATGCCAGAACTCTTTGAGCCCTGCTGCCTTGCCCTGCCCTGAAATCCACACTGGCCACGCCCACCCTGCCTTGCATGCACACTCAGACCTCTGTATGTGCACCAAATACCAGTGCCAAGACTTCTGTGCATGAGTTCTGACTTACTTTATTTAAAAGCTTAATTGTGCCTAAATGCAGACACCCATGCTTGTACTATTGTTATCTATTTGACATGCATGTTTACATGTTTGTCCATGCACACACTCATGCATGATTATTGTTTTTATTATTTTTTAATTTGTGCTGACCTTAAACAGTTGCATTAGAGCAGTGCACATATACAAGTGTCTCATCGGTTTGAAGTCTTGCACGTTTACATACCTGGGTTTTACATATATGCACAGTTAGACAACTAAGTGCAAGGTGAGCTGAGCATAGCAGCTGACAAGCAAGCAGAGAGGCAGGCAGGAAAGCAACCATGCAAAGAAGCAGGCAAGCAAACAGATGGACACATAAGCAGACAGACAGGCAAACAGACTGACACATAAGCATACAGATACAGTCAGGCAAACAGACGGACACACAAGCAGACTGGCAAACAGACTGACACAGACAGGAAGGCAGACAGACAGGCAGACAGACAGACAGGAAGGCAGACAGACAGACAGACAGACAGACAGGAAGGCAGACAGGCAGACAGACAGGCAGACAGACAGACAGGAAGGCAGACAGACAGACAGACAGGAAGGCAGACAGGCAGACAGACAGGAAGGCAGACAGACAGGAAGGCAGACAGACAGACAGACAGACATGAAGGCAGACAGACAGACAGACAGACAGGCAGGCAGACGGACACACACACACACAGACAAGCAGACAGGCAAGGAGGCAGGCAGGCGGTCATTCAGGATTGCTTGCAGGTAAAGAGTCTGTCGGGCAGTTTGTTGTGACGAAAATGCTGCAGCTTACAGTTACACAGGCTGCTTGCACTCGGGCAAGCTGCCACAGGCAGTGCCTGGGAAAGAGAATTAGATGGAGGCGGGTCACCCTGCCCTGTCAATGCAGATGACGCCATGTTTCGGCAACCTCGGGTCCTGGGGCTAGGTTGACCAATGCCTGGGGGCGACTCCTCGCCCCCCAAATGAAATGGTTTACAGTGATGTGTTTGCCCATGCAATTCCAGTTTGTCACGCTGCTACGACACGTGGAAGGGGAAACTGAGATAGGCGCAGATAGACCATATACTGGCACATTGCAGTTCGCTTGCCACCGAGCCCGAAGCAGCGAGGTGAGAAGGTCAGGGTTTTCTTGAAGCGTTGTTGTGTGTGTGTCGCCCCCGTCTCTTTACCTCCACGTACCTGGCGGGGGGCTTTGAGGGAGAGGACCTAAAGGTGGCCGCCATGACATTTATGCGAGAGCTGCGACTGTCTGGGGGATGGAGATGATGCCTACATTGCCCTCTCTGCTGGAAGTGAGACAGTTGACCTGAGGGGCAGGGGTGATGACTGATGTAGTGACGCTGGACGGACAGGCGTGGATTTCAATAACAAGCTCTGCTAATAAAGCGCCGGCCACATCTTTAATCCGGGCTGGATGATTGCAGTGAGCAGTGCCGGGTAGCGGACGACCCAGCACTTTTTCCAAGTCCCACTTGCCAGGAGACCCCCCAGGCTGTGGAGGTTGGTATTGCCTCTGCCCTTTACCTCTGTTCATTCTGAAGCCTGGATAATTCCGTGTCTGAAATAATTATCTCACATTCTTCTGAAAGAAGGGGCCACAACCGCCTTAACAACCCTCTGTAATCCTCTTGGCTGGGTGTAAAGGGAAGCTAATGGAGTGGCCGGAACGATCGGGCTTGAGGAGGATAAGAATAGACTGTCAGCCAAGCAGTTCTGTCATGGCTGTCGCCCAAGTAGGACAAGAATAGCCTGCCCACTAATTGGTTGTCCAGAATCCGGCTTTGCTAACACAGCCAGATATCGGCAGCTGTAGAGATGGAGTAGTCAGACTGACCACAACATGTCCACTGCCTCATGTGGAATGCTGTAGCCTCATGTGCAATGCTGTAGCCTCATGTGCAATGCTGTACTGTAGCTTCATGTGCAATGCTGTAGCATCATGTGCAATGGTGTAGCCTCATGTGCAATGCTGTACTCATGTGCAATGCTGTAGCCTCATGTGCAATGGTGTAGCCTCATGTGCAATGCTGTAGCCTCATGTGCAATGCTGTACTCATGTGCAATGCTGTACTCATGTGCAATGCTGTACTCATGTGCAATGCTGTAGCCTCATGTGCAATGCTGTAGCCTCATGTGCAATGCTGTAGCCTCATGTGCAATGCTGTAGCCTCATGTGCAATGCTGTAGCCTCATGTGCAATGCTGTAGCCTCATGTGCAATGCTGTACTGTAGCCTCATGTGCAATGCTGTAGCCTCATGTGCAATGCTGTAGCCTCATGTGCAATGCTGTGCTGTAGCCTCATGTGCAATGCTGTACTGTAGCCTCATGTGCAATGGTGTAGCCTCATGTGCAATGCTGTGCTGTAGCCTCATGTGCAATGGTGTAGCCTCATGTGCAATGCTGTAGCCTCATGTGCAATGCTGTGGCCTCATGTGCAATGCTGTGCTGTAGCCTCATGTGCAATGCTGTACTGTAGCCTCATGTGCAATGCTGTGCTGTAGCCTCATGTGCAATGCTGTAGCCTCATGTGCAATGCTGTACTGTAGCCTCATGTGCAATGCTGTAGCC
>JAWQFJ010023326.1:32500-45000 GCA_034096865.1 Theodoxus fluviatilis | reverse complement strand
AAACCAATCGCAAAAGAGAGAAAATTATACAACCTTTACCACCCATCACACGCGATATAAGCCGCGACATAACCTGTGACTAAACCCGCAACTGGCGGGATTGGCCCAACATGACCACGTGGCTTATGACGTGACTGCCGCGGTAAGGGTTGAGTTTGTAGCAAAGTTCTCTCTTTTCAATTACACGCCGTTCTGCATAATTATATTCGCAGGATTGGCTCACACGTCGTAGGGACAGTCCGTTGCCCTAGAAAGAAAAGGAGACAGTTACATGCATGGCTAAACGGCGATTCATATCTTGTCCCCTTTGTGGTACTTCCCCCTTGGGTTCGGGGTAAGACTTGACCCACCGCGTCTCCCTACACGATTCGTAAGAGACGAATAACTAGGGGCACCGTGACTTGATTTGCGTTTACTCTAAACTGTTCTAGTGATTTTCGTGCTTACTGGCTTTATATAGCCTACAAAGGCTGATAGGCCGTTAAACACCATCCATCCATCCCTTTTGTGGTACTCCATCGCACGCGTCAGCAACCAGTAAGTTCCTACCTGCGTACCTGGAAAATGTCTCCATCTTCCTCTGACTTCAAAGGCGCTTTCTGGTTCCGTGGTTTAGGCCACTGTGGTGGAGCCAAGGGAGCGAGGGCCGTGCTTGTTGGAGGGAAAGTTACGGTCTCAGTGGGGGCTGTGGAGGAATTCGCCCCGGACACCTGTTGACGTGGGGTGCGGGCAACGCTTGGCTCCCTCCAGAAATGGGTGACTGTTGATCTTGAGTCTCCACTCTAATGGAAACGCCTTGCTTCCTCCGCTTGGCTCGTGCCTTCCAGCGACGTGGGCAGAGAGACTAAAACTTCCACTAGTGACCTCTGCACAGCACTTCTAGTTGCGGGTTTTAGAAAGCTCCCCGACAGAAAAATTGCCTGTAAATTCCAGTTGTCGGAGTTGAAAGATGTTGGGTGTTTTCTTTCAGGTTTGGTGCCTCTGTCACAAGTGGATATATTTGTTTTGCCTTTAGGAACTGCGAGGTTATTCTCGCCTCCTCGTGATTGTATGTCAGAAAAGCTAGAATAAAGCAAACTTTTATATTTTTAGTTGAGTATACACCTTTCAATAGGACAAGATGCTTGTTGTATCGATTGTTTCTGAAGTTTCTCTACGTCCCATTTTTTGTTTGTTTCTTGTTTAATTACTCATTTACTGTCTTGAATTCGTAAACGTAGTTAGGGTACTGAGTGGTTTCAGACTCACAAACTGGTCCCGAGCGGACACTCGTTAGATAGGGGTAACAGACTCACCGTGTCTTCCTACGCGATTCGTAGGAGACGACTAACTAGGGAAACCGCATTGACTTGCTCGCATTTAACCGGCTCCAATGATTCTTCGTGCTCAATGGCCTTACATGGCTTTTAGAGGCTGATAAGCTGTCAAACTCGCTCCAGCCATCCGTAGTACACAACTGTGCCATGGCCTTGCATTGCCTTTAGAGGCTGATAAGCTGTCAAACTCACTCCAGCCATCCGTAGTACACAACTGTGCCATCCAGCCATCCGTAGTACACAACTGTGCCATCCAGCCATCCGTAGTACACAACTGTGCCATGGCCTTACATGACCTTTAGAGGCTGATAAGCTGTCAAACTCGCTCCAGCCATCCGTAGTACACAACTGTGCCATGGCCTTACATGACCTTTAGAGGCTGATAAGCTGTCAAACTCACTCCAGCCATCCGTAGTACACAACTGTGCCATCCAGCCATCCGTAGTACACAACTGTGCCATCCAGCCATCCGTAGTACACAACTGTGCCATGGCCTTGCATGTCCTTTAGAGGCTGATAAGCTGTCGAACTCACTCCAGCCATCCGTAGTACACAACTGTGCCATCCAGCCATCCGTAGTACACAACTGTGCCATCCAGCCATCCGTAGTACACAACTGTGCCATGGCCTTGCATGGCCTTTATAGGCTGATAAGCTGTCAAACTCGCTCCAGCCATCCGTAGTACACAACTGTGCCATGGCCTTGCATGTCCTTTAGAGGCTGATAAGCTGTCAAACTCACTCCAGCCATCCGTAGTACACAACTGTGCCATGGCCTTGCATGGCCTTTAGAGGCTGATAAGCTGTCAAACTCACTCCAGCCATCCGTAGTACACAACTGTGCCATGGCCTTACATGGCCTTTAGAGGCTGATAAGCTGTCAAACTCACTCCAGCCATCCGTAGTACACAACTGTGCCACGGCCTTACATGGCCTTTAGAGGCTGATAAGCTGTCAAACTCACTCCAGCCATCCGTAGTACACAACTGTGCCACGGCCTTACATGGCCTTTAGAGGCTGATAAGCTGTCAAACTCACTCCAGCCATCCGTAGTACACAACTGTGCCTTAACCAGCGGCTTGTTTGGTAAAAAGACGGGCGGATTGTTTGACACTAGTGGGGGTGTGTGACCTGCCAGGCCAGGACGCCCTCCTGCCACCCCGGGTATATTTACTGGGCTTGCAGCACGCCGTGAAGGGGTGGGAGGCGACGGCATGCATATAAGAAATTTGTTGATCCTCGAGATCAGCGACTGCGGGTCGGCGACACTCGGCCACCTGTTCGGACGCCAGGATTTCGTTTGTGGTTGTCGTCTCCAAGGTGTAGTGCTCTTGAAGCGTATGGAAACACCTGTGACCATTCTGGGTGAACTATTGATGTTTTCCGTAAAGTGGACATTTTGTAATTTGAAAGTTTTACACAGAGGGATGGATGGTAGTACGGATGGATGAAGAGATGACATCTTGACCAGACGCCGACTCATTTTGTTTATTCTGGTGAATCTATAGTGGGAAAGTGTCCTCTCTCTCTCTCTCTCTCTCTCTCTCTCTCTCTCTCTCTCTCTCTCTCTCTCTCTCTCTCTCTCTCTCTCTCTCTCTCTCTTCTGTTTACAGTACCTTTTATTATATAAATCCGTCTTGCAAAATTATCGAGTCAGAGAACATCCTGTATTGTGCTTGTGACCGTTCACAAGTACACCTTAGCTATGGGTATACAATGATTTATTACACTTCTAAAACGTAGCGCAGTTGCAACACTTTACAGCTTCGTGCATTTGTTGTGTGCTACTGAGTAGTGCGAGTGGAAGCGTGAGATCCATAGTGCAGAAAGCACGACTTATTGCCCAATGTGAAGCGAGCTGCCCTGCCAGTCGAGTCTGAGCAGTTTGCTCATGGCCTGATGGATGGCGGCTGCTTCATTCAAGGACAGACTTACTTTGTTGTGCCCACGCTCCGCCCGCCCGGCCTTTGAGGCACTGCTGCAGTGTACCTGTCTGACTGCATTCTCTCCACAGCGCTCAGGAAGCACGGGGGTACAATTAGCCGATAGGTGAAACGTGAACGATGACAGAGGGTAGTAATCGGGGCTCTGCTTGACTGCAATTCCTTGAAGTGTTCGAAGCAACCTCCTCCTCCTCCTCCTCCTCCTCCTCCTCCTCCTCCTCCTCCTCCTCCTCCTCCTCCTCCTCCTCCTCCTCCTCCTCCTCCTCCTCCTCCTCCTCCTCCTCCTCTTCCTCCTCCCCTTCCTCCTCCTCCTCCTCCTCCTCCTCCTCCTCCTCCTCCTCCTCCTCCTCCTCCTCCTCCTCCTCCTCCTTCTCCCTCCTCCTCCTCCTCCTTCTCCCTCCTCCTCCTCCTCTTCCTCCTCCTCCTCCTCCTCCGCCGCCGCCGCCGCCGCCGGTGCTGCTGCTTTTTGTTCTTCTTCTAACTTGACCTCTCAACAGTTTTTACGTGTATTGGCATTCATATTGTATCAACCTTATTTTTAAAAAAAAATTTCTCTCCTAACATGACCTCCGTACAGATTGTATGTGTGTAGGCATTCTGATTGTAGTAAACCTCTTCTTTCCCTCTTCTTCAAAAAACAAAACAAAAACAAACAAAACCCCAAACTGTCATTACTCCTTTTCTTTCTCTCTTTTTTTATTCCTCCAGTCATTACCCATCGATGTCCAAAGCTGTGACGCTGGCCTGGGGTTACGACCCAGTGTGCAAGCAATGACTGCTATCGAGGCTCTGAATCGCCGCACGAGCGCGCCCATTGTGTGAGAAATGCTTGCAGCTTGCCTCCCACTTCACTTGCAAGTTCGTGCAGTGCTTAAGAAAAAACTTTCCTTGAGCTGCAGCAGACCCCGACCTTTTAGTTGTGAATTTTAGTAAAGCAGCCCCCCCCCACCCCAACCCCTCCCCCTCCCTCCACCCCTCCTTTCTCACTGTGTGCGCCAGATTGCTAGTGTATGTCTACGTGTGTGTGTGTGTGTATGTGTGTGTGTGTGTGTGTGTGTGTGTGTGTGTGTATGTGTGTGTGTGTGTGTGTGTACACGTTAATGGGTGAGAAGCGTTATTTCTCTATGTGTTAGTCTGCGACTTGATTTGTGTAATATCTCATCTGTATTTGTAAATGCGAGACGTAGATGTATTGTAGCTTACAGAGGTGGTATTCTTATGCATACATATAGTGAGCCCGTAATATTCTTTTGCTTTGCATGTTTGTCAGCACTCCAGGGTCACACTCGTCCATCCATGCAGTGCATGCGAGCTCTGGGTCTCAGTCACCGCTCTGCACGCCCGCCAGGTGCTCACTGCGTGCAAATGCAGGGCCAAGGACAATGAATGGGGCATGCGAGTCAGGCGCACAGTGGGTGATGTGTAAGAACACCGGTGTTGCTTGATTGCTCAGGGATGCAGGTGCCACTTCATCCTGCGTTCTTCCTTGAACGCTTGTTGTTGGCGTGTTGTGGGCTTTGCACACCCGGCGCTCCCATCTAACTCCAGGCCTTTGTGGATGAGATCCAGGAGTTGACAGAGCTCATGCGAGGGTCTATCAATGATGAGCCTGTCTGGAATAAGACCGCACGAGTCACTCGAGCTACCTTTGCTGCATCCAGTGGCTGGACCTCACCCCGTTGTCCAGTCTTGGCATGTCCACCGCAGTTGGCCGGTCGAGAAAAGTTTCGTCCAGGAGTGCTTGGGGAGTCGGGTAACGAGGGCGCGCTGTGGACTTCGGTTCAAGTCTGTAGAGAGAACATCCTTGGAGAAAAGGGAATCTCGACCCCACCTGTCCTTGAGCTGCCTGTAGGGCGAACAGACATCTTCTGTCTCTCCACGTACTGGCAACTTGCGTGCAAAGCAACTTCAATCTGGCGGACGTCGTCTACTGGACATGGTCGCGCTGTAACCATCTGGTGGATAAATCCCTCGCTGTTGAAGTCCCACGTGATGCGGGACTCAGCCCGCCAGTGCTGGGTTGCTGTGATGCCTTAGCTGGAAGTGTTTTTGGCTGTTGGTCCTCTTTTAAAGGCTTTATACCCGTGCGGGGAATGCCAGACCTTTGCCCTCTGTGCTTGGTTGCTGTGGCCGCTTGTTTGCCGGCAAAGTTCTTGGCTGTTGTTGAGGTTTCCTCTCTGTCCCTCCATGGGTGATCACTGACCTCTCCCTTTCCAGTGCTCTCTTGCTCCTGTCACTGGCTGCCTAGGGGTACGTTGCTGAGGCGTTCTATCCACTGGTCTCCCGTCGCTCTGGAGAAAGGGGCAGGTGTCTACCTGCCTCGCAACAAATTAAGTCTGACATGAACTCGCTCTTCCGAGTCTGGGGTCCCTGGCCTGTGTGCTAATGGACGCGACCAGTCGTGGGTGGGGACAAGTTGCCTGTCCGTCTGTAGCCCCCACCCCCACTCCACCCACCGCCTCCACCCCCATCCCTGCTACGTTCTCCCAAACTTCGCTCAGTCCACCCCTGGTCCTCGAAGGGCCCACCCGTGGCAGCTGTTGCTGTGGAGTTGTGGAGCTCTACTCGACCATGGTGTGCTATGATGCATGAATGCAGGAACTCGGGTCGCCATTTCAAGTTTGAATTGAATGATAACAGTCTTCAGACGTGTGTTTTTTTGTTGTTTTTTTTTGCCGTAGTAGGATGCAGTTTTGATCGTACGGGGATTTCGTCCTGTCTGCAACCGGAGCCCTCTGTGGAGCGGAGTCGGGTCGTCAGTCGATCAGTGACACGCACTGTCCCGTCTGTCTCCGAAACTTATTGCGTTGCATCGGATTGCGTTGAACTTGAAGTGCCATTTTTGGAGGTGGGCGACCTGACTAGTGGACTGTGACCCTCGCTCTGCGCTCGGGCGTGTCGCTCGCTGGCTCTCCGGCTTGCTCTGGAGCGGCGGAGGCGGCGACGATTCGGGAGCCTAGTTGTGTTGCTGCTTACCTACCTTCCGTCTACGTACGTACGACGTACGTAGCTCCGTAGTGGCTGGCTGACTGTACCCTGCCCAGCCAAGCGTGCCCGGATGGTGGAGCTGAACCCAGGAGACAGCGTGTCGCTGTACAGACTGCTCTTTCGAGCCCTGGTGGAGAGCTCCTCCGACGCCGACAGCACCATGTCTACCCCCTCCTCCCCCCGCTCCCCCTCCTCCCCCACCTCCCCTTGCTGGTGGCACACTCCCCCTCCTTCGCCGGTACGGACAAGTACAGGTAAAAGAAAACGTTTTGAATTTTTTTGTGGGGACGTTGTCATCGATCGATAAGAGAGATGGGACTTGTTGGCGGTGGTTGTCTTGCTAGCCGTGTTCGGGGGCGATCTTGATGGGTAGGTGGGATGCGGCGAGCGCAGCTGTGAGGTGTGCGTGTGCGGGACGCTGGCTTGTGTGGCGCAGTGTTTTGTTTGTGGCGTTTTTGTGTTGCGTGTTTGGTTGTGACAGGATTTGTCCGTCTGGTCGGATGTCCTACTTTGCCGTGGACTCGATAACTCATCATTTCTTGTTGAGATTCACCTTCTTTAAAGAGTAGTGCGTTTAAGGCGCAGAACGGACTTGGTGATGCCCAGTCGGAAAGTTATTTGTGTTGAGATGTCCTGTGAACGTTGCCTTTGCTGCGTTGATGTTTTCCATTCGAGCGGTCTGTCCTTGTGGCTCTAATTCAAGTGTCCTTCATGGACAGGCTTTGGGTGAACGTGTCCTTCGCTCTGATGGGGACACTCATCCCTACACAGGCCGTGTTCATCTGCTAAGGAGATTGGCGAGGCGTGTAATTAGGTTTCGTGCGTGCTCAACCGCCACTGGGTTTGTTCTGGCCAAGTGCTTTTTCGCCCCTGGAGCAACCTGTATCGCGTTCTCCTTGTGTCTATCGACCTCAAGGCGCTGCAGCTCCTGTTGTTGCATATGGAAGAATGCACGCGCGCGCTCGTGTGTGTGTGTGTGTGTGTGTGTGTGTGTGTGTGTGTGTTTGTGTCTGTGTGAGCGAGTTTGTATGCGCGTATGTGTATTCGATTGTCGAGAACGAAGCAATGTTTGGGAAGAGACTGCAGAGTATGGATGTCATTTGAGTTGCTTTCTTGATCATTCTACACACTGTTGATACTCTTGAACGAATCTGGAGCGATGGAGTTGTTCAACATTCAAAGAAGGGTCGGTTCATTCAAGGTCACGAAACGTGAGGAGGAGAGAGATCTATAGGAATGCTGCCACTGTAATTTAATCTCTCTCTCTCTCTCTCTCTTTCTCTCTCTCTCTCTCTCTCTCTCTCTCTCTCTCTCTCTCTCTCTCTCTCTCTCTCTCTCTCTCTCTCTCTCTCTCTCTCATCACCACCACCACCTCCTCTCTCCGTCCGTCTGCCTTTCTGCAGGTCGATGTCTCTATCTATGTTTGTGTTTCTGTCTGTCTGCCTGTCTGCCTGTCTGTCTGTCTGTCTGTCTGTCTGTCTGTCTGTCTGTCTGTCTGTCTGTCTGTCTGTCTGTCTGTCTGTCTGTCTGTCTGTCTGCCTGTGTCTCTGTGCAAGAGAGAGAGAGAGAGAGAGAGAGAGAGAGAGAGAGAGAGAGAGAGAGAGAGAGAGAGAGAGAGAGAGAGAGGGAGACTCTTAGTTTTGAATGTGTTCATCGGTGTGTGGTATGCCCTCATTTGTCTTGATGTAGCGTGTAGTTGTGGTTTGTGTATGCTGTGTGGATATTGGTGTAATGCGGTGTGTGTGTATGTATGTGTGCGTGTGTTTGCGCGTGTACGTGCATGCATGCATATGCATGCGCGCGTCCCCTTGCATGCGAATACAGGTGTGATGCTTATACCATGACATACGGGTCCAGTCACAAACTGTGTTTATGCTTGCAGGTGTGCAAAAAGGAAGAGCATTGCGTAGCTGAATGTCGGTGGGGAGGGAGGAGGAGTGGGCCGGGGTAGTGTGTGTGTGTGTGTGTGTGTGTGTGTGTGTGTGTGTGTGTAAGATGAGAAGATGAATGTGGGGGAGGGGAGCAAGACACGTTGTTGAAAAAGATAGGCTGGTCGTGCCAGTGGCATTCCTATCGTTGCAGCAGTCAGGAGTCCTACCGTCTTTTTTGCACAGTTGTCTCGCTGTGTCTCCTCACTCTGCTTCCACCCCCACCCCCCACCCCCATGTCTCCCCATCCCCCTTGTGAGTCGGGGGTACTATTATCCCCCCAGTTGGTTGGGGGTTAGAATAGATACCCCTGTGGGTTGGAGTAAGAATAGACACCCCTGTGGGGTGGGGTAAGAATTGACACCCCTGTGGGGAATAGTAAGAATAGACACCCCTGTGGGGTGGGGTAAGAATAGACACCCCTGTGAGGTGGAGTAAGAATAGACACCCCTGTGGGGTGGGGTAAGAATAGACACCCCTGTGGGGTGGGGTAAGAATAGACACCCCTGGGGGGAGGAGTAAGAATAGACCCACCTCATCTCCCAAATCTCCCACAGTGATTGGTTAAAGACGACCAGCTAGGGAAATGGAAACTTGACTTGGTCGTACTATAACCAGTTAGGGTGATTTTCAGGATCAGTGGCCTTCCATAGCCTACAAAGCCTCACCTCATTCCATCTTCCTACTTATCCTCAACCGTCTTTTCCAGGTGGTGCAGCACTTTACATTCAAGTGTTTTATGTAGATGGCCTCCGGAAACCGATTCCTTACATCAGGAATAGGTCGCCTCGAGGTAGTTCGAGGAGTGCAAATTACATACGATATCTCAAAGAGCGCTTGCTTCCCCTCAGATTTACATACTTTCGCCTGAGTGCGCCTTGCAAGCAGTCTAACTTCGCCTGGGCTCAAGAAAAACAGGCCACGGGGCATGGGTGTCGAGCTGTTTACACTGCATACGTCCGAGGGAAACAAAGGATGCTTCCCGTGATAAGACATCTGATGCCACTGTCTGACGCATTCCCACACAAATCCAGAGCCGTCTACCCATTTTCACCCCTATTAAACACCCATCCTTTTTGCCCGTGTATCACTCATCCGCCTTTGTACTAGCCTCGTCTCATTCAAGAATATACCGACAGTATCGCGAAGATAATCTCAGTGCACTTTTTCACACGTGTCACCTTCGACGATGCACCCACCCAACGACTTACAAATCCTTCCCCTCACTTTCTCTCGCCTTTCTGTGTGTGTGTGTGCGCGCGCGCGCGTGTGTGTGTGTTTGTGTGTGTGTGTGTGTGTGTGTCACTCCATCTGAATCGGTGTCTTCCTTTCGGCCTATGTCTGTCTGTCTGTCTGTCTGTCTGTCTGTCTGTCTGTCTGTCTGTCTGTCTGTCTGTCTGTCTGTCTGTCTGTCTGTCTGTCTGTCTGTCTGTCTGTCTGTCTGTCTCGGTCTCTCTCTCTCTCTCTCTCTCTCTCTCTCTCTCTCTCTCTCTCTCTCTCTCTCTCTCTCTCTCTCTCTCTCCCTCCTGACCCACCGCGTCTCTCTACGTGAGTTGTAAGAGGCGAATAACTAGGGACACCGTGACTTGATTAGCGTTTACTCAAAACTGTTCTGGTGATTTTCGTGCTTAATCAAGTTAATGGCCTTACGTAGCCTTCTGACAGAACGTAAAACACTCTCCCTCCCTCCCTTTCCTTGTGTTTCCTCCGCCCCCCATCTCGGTTAATTAAATTCATAAAGATCCACGTCGAATCGACTCCCGCGTATTTCATCTACTGTTAACCGAATAGCCTCGGCTTTTCTCTCTGAGGAGTTGTTCCCTCCCCCCCCCCCCCCCCCCCCCCCCCCCTCCCCGTGTGTGTGAATATTCAGGCAGGTGTTGTATGAACGATCCCTTTACTGTACAACAGGACGTATGCCAATGTTATTTCGTGTATTTTCCAGACACCTCAGCGATACAGGACATTTTTATTGGTAGTCCCTGTCTCCGTTCTCTTCCCCGTGCCTCTGCATACTTTGTGCGTGTTTGTGTGTGAGTGGGGGGTTCCTAGCTAATTGACGCGTGGCGGAATTAATGTAGAGGCGCTCTTTTTGTAGTCCAGCACACCGTATCCAGTGCCCTACGGTCTCTATCCACGACGAGAGAGGACGTGTGTGCTGTTGATGTCCCCCTGACTGATGACCTGCTCAGTGGGCAATGTACGGGGCCAGGACTAATGGTGTGGTTTTGGTTGAAGGGTTTGGAGCAATGTGATCAGACTGTCCAGATCATAGTCGGACGATGAATGCCACAGAAGAAGTACCCCTCTGGTGAAGGTTTATATTTCGTGTCTGAAAATCTTTCACAGTTGTGTCGGAAGATTTATGCTTTTAGTTAGGGAGTGTAATGCCAGGCAACCAGCTTTGAAGTCGTGTACGTGTAATGCATAGTCGAGCGATCACTGCTAGAGAAGATACAGCTCGCGCTGATGATGGGGATCGCCACGTCTGAGAATCTTGCACTGCTGTAGATGGGGATTGGAGATAAAGCTGTGTGGGACGATATAGCAATGAAGTTGAGAAGTGCAGTACAAGACAACTAGCATTGAAGTTCCATAGTATAAATCGTAGGTGGGAGATGACTGCCGGAAGAAAGGTAGACAGTCAATGAAGGGGGTTCATCATGTCTGTGAATCTTGCGTCGCTAGATGGGGCTTGGAGCGGAAGGTGTGGGGAGAGATTATAAATGCATTTGGGTTGAGTTGCGTAGTGCAAGGCTTTGAAGTTCCATCGTTCGCATCTTTGTCAGCATTTGGCAGGCTTTATCGTAAGGAATCCATGCATGACTCCTGAAGTTGTCTGTTGTTTTGTGTGATGGGCGAGAGAGATAAACAAGGAGTTCTCGTATTTACGTGGGGATGGCGGATGATATGGTGCATAAGGAAAAGACTCCCAACAAGCGTGTTTAAACTCTGCAGTTTGCGATGGACAATTCTGGAATTGACTCGAACCATTTGGAAATCTGTAAGGGTGACGTTGCTCAGTTCACGCTTTTTCAGTCTCAACTCTCGCTTTGCATGGTTCGTTCGTTTGACATGAGATGACGCACATGTCAGATCTATACATTTTCGATTTATTGATGTAGAGGCAATAATGCAATTGTTAGGTGGACTGGCATGCAAACACCCACATGCGCGCGCGAACGAAAACACATGCACACGCTAAACGTAAACACACAAACCCTCAGACGAGGCTCAAGGACCGTGGAGGGCATGCCATTAAGGGGTTAATTGCTTGTAGCGTTGGCTTGGGACGTGGATGGAGTGGGGCAAGAAGGGGTTAATGGTGTGTCTGCAGTGGCGGGGAACTGCATTGCTGGCCTGCCTTGGTTGCAGCTCTGGCATGCTGGCAATGCGTGCTTTGTGTGGAGGAGGACTTTATTGAAGGTTAGATGTAAGAGAAATGGAAATAAAATTTCTGAAGAACGTAACAAATTGAGCTGTGCCGTGTGCGATGTTTCTACAGTTGTCTGGGTCGAGTAAGCTATTCAACCGAGGAGGCGGTGACAATATCCATTCGTCTTCGATGATTCACTATTTGACTGTGATGAATACGGGTTTGTTTTTCATTTGTAAGAGGAAAAATTAATTCTCTTTTATCGTTAGTGATTTTTAAAGTGCGCTTAGCATGGGATCTGTACCCTGTGAAAAACGCTCATCCTTGTTCACATCATTATGGTCATTGTCGTTTTCATAGTAATTTATTTTTTAATTCTCAGTGGGAGAGCATCTTGAAAATGATCAGGGAACTATTATATGCGAGAGGTGTGTGTGTGTGTGTGTGTGTGTGTGTGTGTGTGTGTGTGTGTGTGTGTGTGTGTGTGTGTGTGTGTGTACGCGCGCGTGCATGTGTTTGAAGGACGCTGTTCGTGTTCTGTGGAGTGGGCCTCAGGAATCATGTGGTCCAACCCTTGACCAAAATGTCGGTGCTTGCTGAAGCCCTCATCTCGCCCTGCACTCGGGCATTCCTTGCAGTCAGTGCACGTACTGTGCAACAAAGGGGAAACTCCGGGTTGTGGCGCACCATCTGGGTTGGCTTAGATGGGTGTGTGGTAACCCGGTTTTGCTTACCCTGGGGGGTGGATGGGGGCAGGGGGTGGGTGGGGCAGGATTGGTTGGGGATGTTGGGTGCTCCTGAAAGTACCAGTGGGTGGCTATGTGTGTGGTGGTGGTAGTGGGCGCCTCCGGAGTGCAGTGGTGGGTGGGTGTGGAGGTGGGAGGTTGGTTGTGGCTAGCTGGGTGGGGGATTTTTCAGGGGGAGGGATGGGGGTGTGGGGGTGGAGGGG
>JAWQFJ010023326.1:0-27500 GCA_034096865.1 Theodoxus fluviatilis | reverse complement strand
TTGAAAGCTTCTACCTTTTACAAATGGAAATGCAGGTCACACGCCCGCGGGTCGACTGTAATCATTGCGTGTTCCCAACGTGGCGAGAGGTGAAAGGTCACAGTGGAAGCGTGTGCGAGCTCAGCCTCCAGCATTGCCTGCCACATGGCAAGCAACCGACCGCAAGCAACGTGGCAAGAGACTTTGGTTGCCTCGTGTGCGGAGGCCTTAAGCAACTTGTAAAAGGCGAATGGTTAGTGAGGTCGATACTTGGCAAGCTCTTGCTCCTAACCAACTCGAATGATTTTCGTTTTCATTGGCGTTGTATAGCCAGAAAGGCTCTCACGCCATAACAATTTCATTCGTTCAGTCATTCGTGTATTCATTCATTAATTCATACATTCATCCACTCATTCATCCGTCCATAGTCTCCTTGAAGAGCAAGGGTAGCTGCTGCATGGCACTGCCTGGTGAAGTGCCATAGAGTGGAAGTGGTGATCGATATGTAAATGGTTTTGCATACATGTGCGATGGTATGTGTGTGACGTGTAGTTCAGTTTAGGATGTCGTTCTCGGGTGTTGACTGATACATGTACTGTCCTGTCAGAGGGAACTGAGGTGAACTGAATTTCATTTCTGCCCATTGCAAACACACGTGGAAAATGTGTCACCAATCTAAACGGCACCGTGCTATATCAACAGGATTAACGCATGTCTCTTTCTATCCGTCCGTCCGACTGCCTTCTCTCTCTGCTGCCGTAAGGCAAACACGCTGTACTACTGGAAGGCAGACAGACGTTGTGCTGCTGGAAGGCAGACCGACGCTGCTCTGTTGGAAGGCAGACGCTGTAGTGCTGGAAGGCAGACAGACGCTGTAGTGCTGGTAGGCAGAAGGACGCTGTACTGCTAGAAGGCAGACGCGGCACTGCTGGAAGGCAGACGCGGCACTGCTGGAAGGCAGACAGACGCTGTAGTGCTGGAAGGCAGACGTACGCTGTACTGCTAGAAGGCAGATACGCTGTAGTGCTGGAAGGCAGACGTACGCTGTACTGCTAGAAGGCGGATACGCTGTAGTGTTGGAAGGCAGACGTACGCTGTACTGCTAGAAGGCAGATACGCTGTAGTGCTGGAAGGCAGACAGACGCTGCACTGCTGGAAGGCAGACAGACGCTGCACTGCTGGAAGGCAGGCAGACGCTGCACTGCTCGAAGGCAGGCTGCACTGCTCGAAGGCAGGCTGCACTGCTCGAAGGCAGGCAGACGCTGCACTGCTGGAAGGCAGGCGGACGCTGCCCTGCTGGAAGGCAGACAGACGCTGCACAACTGGAAGGCAGACAGACGCTGTAGTGCTGGAAGGCAGGCAGACGCTGCACGACTGGAAGACACGCTGCACTGCTGGAAGGCAGGCAGACGCTGCACTGCTGGAAGGCAGGCAGACGCTGCACTGCTGGAAGGCAGGCGTACGCTGCACTACTGGAAGACACGCTGCACTGCTGGAAGGCAGGCAGACGCTGCACTACTGGAAGGTAGGCTGCACTACTGGAAGGCAGGCTGCACTGCTGGAAGGCAGGCGTACGCTGCACTGCTGGAAGGCAGGCAGACGCTGCACTACTGGAAGGTAGGCTGCACTACTGGAAGGCAGGCTGCACTGCTGGAAGGCAGGCAGACGCGGCACTGCTGGAAGGCAGGCGTACGCTGCACTGCTGGAAGGCAGACAGACGCTGCACTGCTGGAAGGCAGGCGTACGCTGCACTACTGGAAGACACGCTGCACTGCTGGAAGGCAGACAGACGCTGCACTGCTGGAAGGCAGGCGTACGCTGCACTGCTGGAAGACAGACAGACGCACAGCGCCAGGGACAGGACGAGTGGAGGGAAGCGCTCAAGCCCCAGGTGTAAGTCACGTTGTTTTCGTCCTGCTCAAGAATGCGGATTGCTGTTTTGTCTGATTTCTCAGTTGTGGGGACATGGAGAACACAGGCAGCGGGCTGCAGACTTTCTGTCGTTTGTCAACTTCCATCCACAAGTCGAGAAGAGCAGGAGCTTCAGAATAATATTTATTATTATTATTATTATTATTATTATTATTATTATTATTATTATTATTATTATTATTATTATTATTATTATTATTATTATTATTATTATTATTATTGTTGAGATGTGAGATGCTTAAGTTCAAGGGAGGTAACTCCATGCGCCTCGTAGATCTGTCCGACCTTGGAGCAGCGGAGCAATGCCGCAAATAATTCATGAGAAGCGATGTGGATGTCAGCTATAGCGAAGAGGCGGAGCTGAGTGTGTTTGAAAATGGACTCCGGCTTATCCTGTGGGTTGTAATCGCTCTGCTCATCGTGTGTGCTGGCTTCCATTAGGATGGAGTTGCCTTGTCCAGTGCTGTCTTTGTATCCCCGTCTCGACCTGAGCCCCTACCCTTGTCTTCAGACTGGCATGTCTGTGCAGGCGCATCCACGCTGCACCGACTGGAAGGCAGACCGTCATTGTAACTGCGGGACAGTCTTTTCTCCATGAAAGAGGATTAGGAGCAGTAGATACTATCGGAGCGTGCTCTCTTGCGATAGAAGATCTTCTTCTTGTCGATCGCTAGATGATTGCGCCAGTCGCCCGCACAAATGCAGCTGTTCTCCGCAGCTCCTCCAGGTTGCCATAGAGTTTGCTCCTCACTGGTGTTGGGTCTGGCCACGTGGCTCTTCTGAGGGCATCATGGTGGGGGCAGTCTTGGAGGTGTTCACCGGTCATCGAGGCAGTGTCACAAGAACATCTGTCTGTCAGACCGACTGTGAAATTGTGGAACATAATTATGTGCCGGCAATTTGTTGTGTCCTGTTCGGAGTCTGAACGGAATGACTTGGTCAGCTCTGTTCAGAAAGTGGTAGCTGTCGTTTTAGTTGTAGTTCGGATGTTGCTGGCGCCACTTTTTCTGAGGCAGAGCCTTGATGATGGTCTTCTCTTCTGCATAAGAGACCTGTCTGTCTTCCTGGTCCAGCTGACCACCTTCCCTGACCAGTCTGTCAGCCGTCTCATTTCCATGCACTCCACGGTGTGCAGGAATCCATTGGAGTGTCAGTGTCACCTGTGCGGCCAGCAGATGAGAAGCAAGGAAGGACAGGCTCATGTCCGAGGCAATGCAGGCGTGGAGTAGCACAAGTTTCTCTGCTCTCTCGTCTCGGAGGCCATCTTAGACTTCGGCATGTCGGACAACAAGCAGCCGAGAAAAGCTGTAGTGTTTTTAAGTACAGCAGAGGCTGCTCCGTGTGTGTGTGTGTGTGTGTGTGCGTGTGCGCGTGCATGCGCGCGTGTGTGTGTGTGTGCGTTTGGCTCTGTGCGTGCGTGCGTGCGTGTATGCATGTGTTATAATTTCATGAGGGCTTTGTAGATAGTTGCATTTTGCACTTGGCTTTTTCCCATCGTGTGTCGAAGGGTGTGCGAATGCTAGGGGATGTGCCAACTACTAGTAGTCGATATGATATCCAGGATGAACGACTGGTGATGGTAATTGTCTGGACTGGAATCCCAACCATATCCTGTCCGGATTGTCATGTGCCTGTGATTATTTAGGGAGGCGGGAATGGACATCCTCTTATAGGATTGGAGTGTGTGTGTGTGTGCGTGTGTGTGTGCGTGCGTGCGTGCGTGTGTGTGTGTGCGCGTGAGTGCGTGTGTGTTTGTGTGTGCGTGTCTGTTTGCATGCTTGCATGCGTGCGTGTGTGTGTTTTTGTGCATGCGTGTGTTTGCGCACGTGCGAGTGAGCGTGTGTTTGCATGTATTTGTGTTTTTTGTGTTTTTGCTTGCACGCATATTAAGCGCGTATCTGATTATGTGCATCTGTGTTAGTGTGCGTGTTCTTGCATGCCCGATGGTGTACGTGCGTGCAAAATGTATATATGCAACATCCACTTGGATTCGTCTTTATTCAATGTCTGCGGATGCATTTCAGGCAGGACGGCACTAAGTGATGATTGCAAAGATCCTATATGAGGGGCCTGTGGATGAACAGTAGATTTTCACGAGACACAGCAGTGCCACTCTTTGCCCGGACCTCCCAGACGGTGGCGCTAGATCTGTGCTTTCCGCCTGACTGCAGTATCGCATGCTGATTTCATGGGGTGCCTGCACAGGAGGACGCAACCCGAACGGCTTGCTAATCTGCGTAAGAAGACGATAGGTGCTCTTTCACGTGGGGGGAAAGGGAGCAAGGGGAATTGCGGGGTAAGGGAGAGAGGGTGAGGACCAGACAGGTTGGGAAAGAGAGGCGGGGTGAGAGGCGATAAAGAGAGAGGAGTACACGTAGAGAGCTGTGCAGGAAAGGACACAGGAAGATTGAGTAAAAAGGAGGAAAGGAGGCTAACGAGAATAAAGGACTCTCGGACGAGAGAGAGAGAGAGAGAGAGAGAGAGAGAGAGAGAGAGAGAGAGAGAGAGAGAGAGAGAGAGAGAGAGAGAGAGAGAGAGAGAGAATCGTTCAGCCATAGGTAAATTTTCTGGACGTGTATTGTCGGGGCACAGAGAGAGAAGTAACGGGGAGGAAAAGCGGAGAAGGTGTGTGTGGGTTGGGTTGGGGGTAGCAAGGACAACGAAAAGAGTATGTGTGGAAGACCAGCAGGACTACATGTCAGAACAGGGGAGAGATGGGGCAGACGATTAAGCCTCACGGAGAGGACGAGTGGGAGACGGCCAGCAGGAAAGAGGTAGAGACGAGGATGTAACTGGAACTGGGGGGAGGGTACCAAAGCAAGGCCGGACAGGCAATTTACTCTGGACTGGGATGCCGCTGATGAGGAGTGCCGGGTGGAGGGTTTACGGCCTGGCTGAGAGAGAGGGGGTGGGGGGGAGGGAGGGAGGGAGGGGGGGGGGGGGGGGGGAGGTTTTATTGTCTGGGCCAGCTGCCCGTCACACACAGGAAACAATTATAGATCGTAGTTGTGAAGTTTTCCCGTTGTATGTTGGCTGAGAGAGAGAGAGAGAGGCTTCGGACTTCAGACTTTATTTGTTTAGGCCAGTGTCCCATTACAAGGGGGCGGCATATAAAAATGGCTGGCCACAGCTACACGCTGAGCGCAATTTCGTATTAAACGAAAGCAAATTCAATCCAGTTCAAACGATTTACATCCCTAGGAGTTTACAACAGTTTCTCTTGTTTTCAACGGTAACAATTATTAGAGTATGAGGCACATCTTGATGGCTTTTGATGGACAGAATCTATAAATAAGGGGAGGGAACTGTGGTCCTTAATTACAAAAACATCAACATTTGCTGAACATAAATGTGTGGGAAAAGTAATGACTGCTTAGAATGGTAGAATCCACACACCATTTGACAAGACTTGGTAGCTGGAACTACCCATGTTAAGTAAATAACTCCCGGGAAATATCCACACCTAATATACAGCTTTATATGCTTAACTGCAAAATCCTCTAGAGCATAGGCAAGAAACTGCTGTCAACATAATATACACAGAATGTGTGTGTGTGTGTGTGTGTGTGTGTGTGTGTGTGTGTGTGAGAGAGAGAGAGAGAGAGAGAGAGAGAGAGAGAGAAGAGAGAGAGAGAGAGAGAGAGAGAGAGAGAGAGAGAGAGAGAGAGGAGGGGGTGGGGGGTGGAGGGAGGGAGGTAGGGAGAGAGAGTTTAGCTGTATCAAAATTCTAAAACAAGCGTGCATATCTATTACACCCAGTCTTGTGAACACGGGATAATAATACTCTAACATTCTCATCAAACAATCAAGGCATGATTTGGGGGAAGGGTGGGAGTGGGAGTTTAGAGAGAGAGAGGGGTAGAAGTGCAGGTGGTGTCAGCCAGCTCAGGCCTAATCTGCTCGCTCATCAGTCTGCACATCACGCTTTTTGCTCATCAGTCACTGTCCCTGACCTGGCGGCAAAATTGCTCCCGGGATGGTATGGGCGTTGGTCTTCCCCCATCTACTTTGCCTCTTTACGCTCTACATACTGTGTAATGTGCTTTGATCTCCTCACCTGGCCGTAGGTGTCCTATTCCTACCTTGCCTCTATCACATTAACCCGCCCTTAATGCCCCCTGTGGGTTGGGGGTGAGAATAGACCCACTTGGGGTCGGGGGTTAGAATAGGCCCACAGCGTCTCCCAACGCGATTCGTGTAAGGGGAATAACTAGGGACATCGTGACTTGATTTGAGTTAACTTTAAAACTATTGTAGTTATTTTCATGCTCAATGGCCGTACATAATCTACAAAAGTTGATAGACCGTAAAACTCCCTCCATCTACCTGTCTTTCCACTGTATTATATCTGCTTCGATCACTTTTCACCTGGCCTTGCTGACTTTTTTTGACTCACATGCGAAGCAAAAGTGAGTCTATGTACTGAGCCGTGTCGTCCGTCCGTCCGTCCGGGCGTCCGTCCGTCCGTCCGTCCGTCCGGGCGTCCGTAAAAAACTTAAACGTTGGATTTTTCTCGGAGACTATTAAGTCTATCAACACCAAATGTGGCATGATGGTGTATGATGACAAGGCCTCAAAAAACATACATAGTGACTTGACCTTGCTTCAAGGTCAAGGTCACAGGAGCCATAAATGTGGTCTCAAAAACAGTCATTTTTCACATTTTCCCAATTTTCTCCCACGTTATTGAGAATGGCGACCTTAGCTACAAGTGGTATATAGGTCAAAGCAAGCCCTATCTTTTGATACCAGTTTGGTTGACCTTGCTTCAAGGTCAAGGTCACAGGAGCTCTTCAAAGTTGGATTGTATACATATTTTGAAGTGACCTTGACCCTGAACTATGGAAGATAACATATCATCAAGGTCAAGGTCACTTTGACCCTTATGAAATGTGACCAAAATGGGGTAGTGAACCACTAAAAGTGACTATATCTCATGGTAGACAGTGCCAATAAGCACCATTGTGCTTCCTATGTCTTGAATTAACAGCTTTGTGTTGCATGACCTTGGATGACCTTGACCTTGGGTCAAGGTCACATGTATTTTGGTAGGAAAAATGTGTAAAGCATTTCTTTGTGTATGATGTCAATGGTAGGTTTAGTTGTTTGACCTTGACCTTGAAGGTCACCTGAAGGTCAAGGTCAAGCATGTGAGTCGTATGGGCTTTGCCCTTCTTGTTGCTGTCCTGTTGTCATGCTGCACCATTCACCTTGCTCAATCCTTCCTCGTTCCTCCTGCGAGTTGGGGGGGGGGGGGGGGGGGGGTGGGGGGGGGAGAGACTAGACCCTCCGCGCCTCTCTACGCAGTTTGTGAGAGACGAATGACTTGATAAATCGTGACTTGTTGTGCTTGTGCACCAATGAGCTCCAGTGGTTTGGGTGATCAACGCCCTTACATAACCTACAAAGGTTGATATGCCGTAAAACTCCAACCAAACTGATGAATGGCTACGCCCGAAACGTTTGTTTTCATACTAAACCTGAGATTCCAACACTTCCCAGCAATCTTCGTGATCATTATTTGTTTTGTCTTCTGGAATCCGGCGGTCCAACTTCTACCTACCTTTATTTCAGTCATTCATTCCCCTCTTTAGGAGAATCGAGCCTAATTTCTTTTGTTTGACACTGTGGACACAACAGCACCCCCACCCCCATCCCCTACCCCCACCCCCATCCCCTACCCCCACCCCCATCCTCTCATTTCTTTGAACACGGATGTGCAGGAGATGATGAAAATGGCTCCTTGTCTCTGTGGTGGAGGGGTCTGGATACTGGGCAAAATCTCACTGGTCAGATTACCAGAAGGGCGCTAGTTCATCTGGGATCCTGCACTCCTAATCAAGAATATATACAGCCATACAGCCGTAGAGTCTGCCTCGTATGATAGCAGAGGTCGTGTCCTCCGAAAATCCGCTCCCGTAGGACCACTAGGGCGATAGCCGCTATCGAAAATTCCCCTGATGCCTTCATAAATTGCTGCCACTCTGGTATTCGCTGTCTGCTTGCATGCCCAGCCCAGCCTGTAGTCGATGGAGCCAAGTGGATGACTCCTGCTCCGCACTGAACACACGTGCCGGACACCTAACCAAGTGGGAAAAATTGCTGTGCATCTGAGGACAAGGTGCGCTTCGTGTCAGACACGTGCTCTTGAAGCACGCTCGCGTGCGATTGCGGGTCTCCCCCTCTTCTCCTGTGGGTTGGGGGTAAGAATAGACCCACTGTGGGTTGGGGGTAAGAATAGACCCACTGTGGGTTGGGGGTAAGAATAGACCCACTGTGGGTTGGGGGTAAGAATAGACCCACTGTGGGTTGGGGGTAAGAATAGACCCAGTGTGGGTTGGGGGTAAGAATACTCACTGTGGGTTGGGGGTAAGAATAGACCCACTGTGGGTTGGGGGTAAGAATAGACAGACCCACTGTGGGTTGGGGGTAAGAATAGACCCATCGCGTCTGCCGACGCAATTCGTAAGGGGTGAATGACCAGTGAATTCGAGATTTCGACACGCTCCAACTCTAGGCAGTTGTTGTTATTTTCATGATCAATACTTGATCAATTCTTGATCAATCAACCTTGCAATATCATTCAAAGGTTGACAGCCGTACATTTCCATCAATTCGTCATCATGCATGTCTTTCAAAGTGTAATGTTGGCTCAGATCTGAGATGGATAACTGCGGTAGTGTGTAAAGTACCAATTGTACACGTGTCCGTTTGATTGTAGTGCTGCTTAAAGTATTTTGTTAAAGTGGAAGTTAGTGGTGGGAATAATGTATGCAGGGGATGTGTGTGTGTGTGTGTGTGTGTGTGTGTGTGTGTGTGTGTGTGTGTGTGTGTATGTGTGTGTGTGTGTGTGTGTGTGACGTATTCGGAATGTGTGTGTGTGTGGGTGCGCGCGTGCGCGTGTTTGCTTGATTGCTTGCGTGTGTGCGTGCGTGCGTGCGTGCGTGTGTGTACCTGTGTGTGCCACCGACTTGTACGGTACCTGTGAGGGCAATATTGGCAAAAACGTTGTGCGATTAACCCTTGTATGCGGCCAAGCGCCAGCATCGGGTTGGAATACTCCCCAGGGAGCGGAGTTGGTGCTGGTACCTGACTGTGTGCGTCTTAAATGTCTGTCACTATGTTTGTTGTGAGGTACCAGTGAGGATTGATGAAGATGCCCAGTGATCAGGGGGTAAAGTGTAAGCGGTTTGAGACCCTGACAAAGGGTGTAAGTCGCTATAAAAAAACCACACCTTTACCTTTACCTTTACCTGTGTGTGCCACCGACTTGTACGGTACTCACTCTCTCAGAAACCACTACCTCCTTACACACACCACCAAACAGCGGCGTTGGTTTTACACACATGTACTCCTGCTCTGCCAGGCGCCCCCGTCTTTGTTTTCCTTGGCGTTCACGCATGGCCCAGCATGAGGAGAATTTCTCGCCAGGCTGGATGGCAAAGCATGCTAAATACATCTTGCCCCCAACGAGCATCTGATGTATGCATTCCCATGCTCCTCTGCACACTGTCAGATGTGTGTGCGTGTGCGTGAGTGGGTGTGTTCGTATGCGTGCTTGTGAATGTGGGCGCGCATGCGTTTCTGCATACTTGTTCGTTTGCGTGCATTCGTGCGTGTTTGTATGTTAGGTAGGAGGGGGTTGGAGGGTGGGGTGAGGAGAAGATATGCAGTGCAGACCCTCCTCTTGTTTCTATTGGAGCAATTACTCTGCACAGCCGTGCGTGAGGTAGGGTGCAAGTTGCATGGCTAATTGGACGGGATGTCTGTACAGGGAAATCTCAACGAGTGACTTCGAAAATAAGTTCTTTTTTCGGCTCCTACACTTATATCCGCTGTTTAACGTTTATTTCGTTAACTCGCAATCAGACCTTGGTGTGCATGGGTGTTGCATCACATGCGACTTAGAGCCGGCAGGAGTCCAGGGTGAGAAGGCGCCGACACGAGCTTTACCGTGCATGAGAGTGGGGCAGGAAACAGCTCGCAGACTTGCAGCTGCGAAGCAGTCCAGCACTGCAGAACCTGCAGTTGCTCTCTGCATCTGTGGTTTTTGGCCTTCAGTGAAGGAAGCCACCTTCGATTCCACTGGCATCTTGCCCGTATGCCGTGGGCAGTCTCCGTGGATTGCCGTCTGCGTAGGAGAGTGTAGTGAGGCTTTTGATATTCATTATCTAATATTGTGTCGGAGATGCTGAATTGTAGTGTAGTGCACGTGGCGTAGTCGTGCAGTACAATACTGCATCGTGCGGTGCAGAATAGCCCACGTGTCCCGCAGTATTGTGCAGTGTGCTTTGCGGTGAAGTGCAGTGCATATTAATTAATATGCAGTGCTGGAGAGAAGTTGTGTACTGCCGTGTGATGAATTGCAGTGCACTTCAGACAGCCATGGGAGATGTTGACTCAATGCAGTGTAGTGTGTTTCAGTGCTATGCTGTTCAGCGCCGTGCTCTGCATTTAGTGAAATACGTCGCACTGCAGTGAAATGAAGTGTGATGAGGCAGAATGCAGAGCACGTTAATGCTGTTTTAATGGTGTGTTACTCACTGTATTGTAGTCCATTGCTGTCTCGAAAGTGCTGTATACTCCTATCTGCAGTACGTTCAGAGAAGAACTCCGAATAGACCCACCGCGTCTCCCTACGCGATGCGTAAGAGGCGAAAAACTAGGGACACCGTGACTGGATTTGCGCTCACTCTGAAATATTCTAGTGGTTTTCGTGCTCAATGACTTTACATAGCCTGCGAAGGCTGATAGTCCGTAAAACTCCATCCATTCATTTGCAGTGAGAGTAATGCATGGGCCTCGTCAGTCTGTTTGAAAGTTCTACTTTGGTACAGGCGTGTGGCCGCTCTCGTGATGCGCTTTCTGCTGTCCCGCCCTTCCTTCCTCCCTCTCCCCTCCCTGTCCTGTCCTTGTGACTGCCTCGCCTCAAGCAGTGCTGCCCCTGTGTGCAGCACAGTGGAGGCCTTCTGCCTTGTAATGCGAAAGGTGCTCCCAAGCTCATGCACAACTGTATGATTGTATAGGCAGCGCACACAAGAATATTAACTTTCACACACCCACATGCGAGGAAATATACTTACAGCAAAGTCCCACCTCGGGGTGCCCCTCCCCCAACTTGTAAGAGAGAAAGACACACACACATGCATTTTATTTGCAACGCTTCACAGGAGAGGACTTAAATACCTCTCAAATAACATTTACTACGTACCATCACGGATGAAGCATCCATCAGGATAGGACAATTCTAGAGCAGAACTAGTTAGGGGGCAAGGCCATGTCCGTCAGAGGTGTCACTGTGAGGCAAGGCCATGCCCATCAGAGGTGTCACCGTGAGACAAGGCCATGCCCATCAGAGGTGTCACCGTGAGACAAGGCCATGCCCATCAGAGGTGTCACCGTGAGAAGGCCATGTCCGTCAGAGGTGTGACCGTGAAGCAAGGCCATGTCCGCCAGAGGTATCACTGTGAGGCAAGGCCATGTCCGCCAGAGGTGTGACTGTGAAGCAAGGCCATGTCCGTCAGAGGTGTGACCGTGAAGCAAGGCCATGTCCGCCAGAGGTATCACTGTGAGGCAAGGCCATGTCCGTCAGAGGTGTCACTGTGAGGCAAGGCCATGTCCGTCAGAGATGTCACTGTGAGGCAAGGCCATGCCCGTCAGAGGTGTCACTGTGAGGCAAGGCCATGTCCGTCAGAGGTGTCACTGTGAGACAAGGCCATGTCCGTCAGAGGTGTCACTGTGAGGCAAGGCCATGTCCGTCAGAGGTGTCACCGTGAGACAAGGCCATGTCCGTCAGAGGTGTCACTGTGAGGCAAGGCCATGTCCGTCAGAGGTGTCACTGTGAGGCAAGGCCATGTCCGTCAGAGGTGTCACTGTGAGGCAAGGCCATGTCCGTCAGAGGTGTCACTGTGAGGCAAGGCCGTGTCCGTCAGAGGTGTCACCGTGAGGCAAGGCCATGTCCGTCAGAGGTGTCACTGTGAGGCAAGGCCATGTCCGTCAGAGGTGTGACCGTGAGACAAGGCCATGTCCGTCAGAGGTGTCACTGTGAGGCAAGGCCATGTCCGTCAGAGGTGTCACTGTGAGGCAAGGCCATGTCGGTCAGAGGTGTCACTGTGAGGCAAGGCAGCCATAGCAAGGGAGAGACATGAAGTCATATTATCAGACGTTTTCCCACGTGACCAGCATGCCGAGAGGAGAGTGTTCCAAGTCAAAGTGGTGTGTCCTCCCTGGCTTGCCCTTGTCTGAGAGTGACGACCTAGCTCTGACCCAGTACACTTGTGTGCGTGTGTGAGTGTGTGTGTGCGCGCACGTGTGCATGTGTGTGTGTGTATGTGCGTGTGTGTGTGTGTGTGTGTGTGTGTACGTGCGTGAGTGTTGTGTGTGTTTGTGTATGTGCGTGTGTATGTGTATGTGTATGTGTGTATGACTATGTGTGTGTATTTGCGTGTATGTATGTGTGTGTATGTGCGTGTATGTATGTGTGTGTATGTGTTTGTGAAGCAGTGATGGAAGCGGTTGCCCAGAACTGACTCATTAGCGAAGGAAGGGGAGGGGAAAGAGAATTGAATTACTCCTGCCTGAAGCTACTGACAAAACACAAGCTGGACAGCTCGAGTTGTTTCAATGAGCGGTGGAAACTTTGCCCGCGATGTACAGATATACTTGGCGTGAATCGTCTTGCGGGAGAGAATGCTAGCGCCGTTCTGCACGATTTGGATACTCTCCGGCGTGACTTCATTTTCCTCTCTAAACTCATCATCGTCCTCTTCCGACCATTCCTGACAGTCCCCCAATTCTCTCTAACTCCACCCCAACTTTCACCCTCTCTTTCCTTTTCCCACTTTCTTAGCTATCATGATTTATAAATACGTATCATCATCCCCACCCCCCACCCCTGGTCACAGTTTTCATTCTCCTATATTCTCTCTCTCTCTCTCTCTCTCTCTCTCTCTCTCTCTCTCTCTCTCTCTCTCTCTCTCTCTCACTCTCTCTCTCACACACACACACACACACACACTCACACACACACACACGTGCGCGCGCGGCGCACACATTTCTTTCCCCGCTGATTCACGACCATTCCCCAACCTACGTTGCCTTTCCTTACAGCCACGGGTGTGCTTGGCTCATTAGGAGGCGGTGTATATTTTCTCTTATGGCTTGCGGCCTGAGGTAGACCCTGGGTGACTGCATTCTGTGTGGACTTGTCTCCTTTCTGCAGGAGTGCAGGAGTAGGGTTTACTGGAAGGAGAAGGCAGCAGGGGCTGCACAGGATTTTAAGCGGGAAAGGGGTGCTTGTTGGCGGGCCAAAGTGAGGGGGAAAAGAGGAGAAATAATACACGGCAGCTGATTTGAGCTGTCGGATTGCCAATGAAGTTTGTTTGCGTTGCGCCCCATGCTGATGCGATGTGCAGGGCGCTGTGTTTCACGCAGCCCTCTGCAAGTCGTGTTTGGGGAGAAGTCTCGACTTACAGAGACAGCTTGCTTCTGTCAGGCTCCTCCCTCTGTCTCCACTGTGCGCATCTTTGCCCCTCAGTTCCTCTCCCAGTTCCCTTCTCTCCAGTTTTGAGTCCCGCTCCACCCGGCTTCTTGTTTCCTTAGCGTGCGAACTCTGTTCCAAACTACCTCGTACAGACTTGAGCGCACGTGCCCTCATTCCCCCACGTGCACGATGAATACACCCGTTTACTCAGATGTGCGTTCTCGTGAGCATGCAAAGAGGTTCATTTTGTCCGTGCACGTTTGTATGCGCAAACGCGCGTGCTACATGCACATTATGCACTCACGGATGCACGCACTTCGCTATACATTCCAGACGAACACAATTGCTCTTCCTCCACGTGCTGCCAACTCGCGCACAAATGTCAGTATCAACCGATTGTGTAGCAGTGTGGACGGGGACGCATACGCACGTAGGCATGTCTCTCTCAATCTCTTTGTCTTGTTTGTTTGGGGTAAACAACCTAAATATTAACAGACACCGTTTTAATCTTCTGTGCAATAACTCAAATGCACGTTTTGTCATGTAAATGAAGACGAAGAGCATTTTTGGTGGACTGCCCCTTCTATGAAGAATTAAGAAAGAAATACATCAAACGTCATTTAGAGACTGGAACGGATTTCATGCAACTCATGTCCACTTCTGATAAGATAACGACAAGAAATGAGGCTATGTATATATATTTTTGCCTTGAAATACCGAGAGGAAAACTGCCATTGATTATATGTAGGAATTGTTCATTTTGTGATATTGTATGTTAAAATTGTACAGGGCGGTCGGCCTATATACAATAAATGAGTCAAAGTTTGTCTTGTTTCGTCTGGCCTGGCCTTGCCCTGTCTCGCCTTGTCTTCTGTCTGTCTGTCTGTCTGTCTGTCTGTCTGTCTGTCTGTCTGTCTGTCTGTCTGTCTGTCTGTCTGTCTGTCTGTCTGTCTGTCTGTCTCCCTCCCTCCCTCCCTCCCTCCCTCCCTCTTCAGCTCAAATGCGTCCCAAAGTTAATTTGAAAGATGAAGAACAGGGTGACAGTCTGCAGACATGTGGCAGCGTAAAGGCTTTCAGTGCTAAAGTGGAACTGAGCGCTACGGGAAAGGAAGAGAAGTTGAGGGGGACGGGGATGGTGGCTAGCCTGGGAATACGTAGGGACCTGTGGTGGTGTGCATATGAACCTACTATGTTAAGTGGCAACTACGTCGTATTTCTCTACTTCGTTGTTCACAGCTTTGAGTTGTTCCCGTGAGGTGGGCATGAGACGCCACTTGGTCGCCACAACGAAGTTATGACCCACATACAGATTTTTGACTCACATGCGAAGCAAAAGTGAGTCTATGTACTGAGCCGTGTCGTCCGTCCGTCCGTCCGTCCGTCCGTCCGTCCGTCCGGGCGGGCGGGCGTCCGTAAAAAACTTAAACGTTGGATTTTTCTCGGAGACTATTAAGTCTATCAACACCAAATGTGGCATGATGGTGTATGATGACAAGGCCTCAAAAAATATACATAGTGACTTGACCTTGCTTCAAGGTCAAGGTCACAGGAGCCATAAATGTGGTCTCAAAAACAGTCATTTTTCACATTTTCCCAATTTTCTCCCAGGTTATTGAGAATGGCGACCTTAGCTACAAGTGGTATATAGGTCAAAGCAAGCCCTATCTTTTGATACCAGTTTGGTTGACCTTGCTTCAAGGTCAAGGTCACAGTAGCTCTTCAAAGTTGGATTGTATACATATTTTGAAGTGACCTTGACCCTGAACTATGGAAGATAACTGTTTCAAACTTAATAATTATGTGGGGCACATGTTATACTTTCATCATGAGACACATTTGGTCACATATCATCAAGGTCAAGGTCACTTTGACCCTTATGAAATGTGACCAAAATGGGGTAGTGAACCACTAAAAGTGACTATATCTCATGGTAGAAAGTGCCAATAAGCACCATTGTGCTTCCTATGTCTTGAATTAACAGCTTTGTGTTGCATGACCTTGGATGACCTTGACCTTGGATCAAGGTCACATGTATTTTGGTAGGGAAAATGTGTAAAGCATTTCTTCGTGTATGATGTCATTGGTAGGTTTAGTTGTTTGACCTTGACCTTGAAGGTCACCTGAAGGTCAAGGTCATATAAAGGTCAAGGTCAAGCATGTGAGTCGTATGGGCTTTGCCCTTCTTGTATTTTTATCTTGGGATATCCCATCTAATGCGCATGCGTAGAATCAAAGGGGAGGGCTGAAACCCCTCATCTCCCCTCTCGTCCTTCATGGTGGGGGGTCAGGCAGGGGGTGTAGGGGACGGCTATCTGTGCTTGTGGCTGATAAGCGCGCAAGGCCGCTTTCTCACCCCCTAGTGCTGGTGCGGGAGGCTTGGCGCCTTAGCTTGAAAACCGCGTTGACCTCCATTCCCATTTGTAAAATATTCGCGCTTTAACGACCTAGTGATGCATTCAACATACAGCTTTGATAAATTAATGCTGTTCATGGCTTACAATTTCTTTGGATGGGTTGCTAGTATCCCATGATATAGCGTTTTCTGAACGAACCGAGAGAGAGGTCCGCCATTGAATATTGCAAATAGTGGCTACTTAGCCGTGTAGTGCTGATACAGACCACCACTAAATTTTGGGTTGTTTAGCGGCCAACTGAGGAGGCAACTACGCGTATTCAGCTTTCATGCCCACCTTACTTCGCAATTTAGTAGCAAAGTTCCGATTTAGTTGCCTTCTACCGTGTAGTAGGTTCATATGCACACCACCACTGAGGACAGCGACGTAGCCACTGGGGAGGGCTGGGGGTAGGGATTGGTTAGGGATGCCTAGAGAAACATGAAGATGGTAGTCTGGATAGTCATGCGTGGAAGCTGGAGTCGTGGACAATGTAATTTGAAAGAATGTTACGGCTTGGGGCTGAGTAGTGCCATCGCAGTGGACAGGGTGGTACGTGAGATGGATACGGGAAGCAAAATGGGGGAAAGGGGAGGGGGGAGAGGATGAAAGCGAGTGGGAAGGGATGGAATTGGGAGCAGGTTTATGGAGAGAAATAGGGGAGAAGAATGAGGTCGACAGCTATAATAGACCTCGTCCGTCCTGCTTCCTCGGCCTGCTCTGCTGGTCTGCAGGATGCCTGCACTCCGGTCCTGAAAGTGGATTCGGGGTGGGGGTGGGGGTGGGGGGTGCCAACCGCCATTCCACATCAGGACCGCTTGGACCGTCTCTGCCTCCTAATGGAGATGCTGAAATGAAGCTATTTTGAAAGGGAGGGGGGGGGGGGGGGGGGGGGCCGGGCCGACAGCGCTCTACATATATATCTCACGACATTCAGTGATTGAGGAACAAAAAAATCCATGAACCCACAGAATTTTTCCCCCAGCAACGATGGAGTCGCTACATTTTTAGTAGGAATATTGTTTTCGTTTGTGTATCAATTTGTCTGAACCACTCTTTCTGAGATTTCAAAATATTGCTTATTTTAGTTGTGACATGTATAGTGTTTTTGACTCACATGCGAAGCAAAAGTGAGTCTATGTACTCACCCGTGTCGGCCGTCCGTCCGCGCGTAAAAACTTAAACGTTGGATTTTTCTCGGAGACTATTAAGTCTATCAATACCAAATGTCGCATAATGGTGTATGATGACAAGGCTCAAAAACCATACATGGTGACTTGACCTTGCTTCAAGGTCAAGGTCACAGGAGCCATAAATGTGGTCTCAAAAACAGTCATTTTTCACATTTTCCCAATTTTCTCCCACGTTATTGAGAATGGCGACCTTAGCTACAAGTGGTATATAGGTCAAAGCAAGACCTATCTTTTGATACCAGTTCGGTTGACCTTGCTTCAAGGTCAAGGTCACAGGAGCTCTTCAAAGTTGGTTGTATACATATTTTGAAGTGACCTTGACCCTGAACTATGGAAGATAACTGTTTTCAAACTTAATAATTAGTGGGGCACATGTTATACTTTCATCATGAGACACATTTGGTCACATATCATCAAGGTCAAGGTCACTTTGACCGCTTATGAAATGTGACACAAAATGGGGTAGTGGAACCACTAAAAGTGACCATATCCTGCTATGGTAGTAAAGCTGCCAATAAGCGAACCATTGTGCCTTCCTATGTCTTGCAATTGAACAGCTTTGTGTTGCATGACCTTAGGATGACCTTGACCTTGGGCTGAAGGTCACATGTTATTTTGGCTAGGACAAAATGTGTAAAGCATTTCTTAGATGTCTACGATGTCATTGCAAGGTTTAGTTGTTCTAGACCTTGACCTTGAGAGGGCAGCTGCAAGGTCAATGGCGTCCATAATAAAGGTCGAAAGGTCAATCATGCTGGAAGTCGTTTACTACTGGGCCTTTGCCCTTGTTAATAATTATTTTGTACTGGCATTTGTATCAGTTTTAGAAAAGTTTTACATCTTAAGTTGGCTCAGATCTGATTCTTACTGCAGGAATGTTTTTTCCATAATTCAATTTAATGAACGAGAGAGAGAGAGAGAGAGAGAGAGAGAGAGAGAGAGAGAGAGAGAGAGAGAGAGAGAGAGAGAGAGAGGTGCGTGTGTGCGTGCGTGCATGCGTGTGTGTGTGCGTGCAGGGGGACTTTAAGAGTTGTTACGATGAGTTAATCCGAAAGAGCCAAAGCCTCGTTGGTTTTCCCGTTTATGACTGTCTCGTTACGTCTTGCCTCCATGTGGGAACGCGAACCACCACAACCAGGTTCTCTCTCCTTTGTCTCATAAACTCTGGATTTACTTCTGTGCTGCTGCTCTTTGCCCTGCAACAGATCGTGCGGCCTTTTTTCTCTCTCCCACGTCTAGCATCTTTTCTCCACTTCCGGCCTCATTTTTGGCTTCCGGCCTCCCCCTTCCCGCTTCCTGTTCCGCGACAGCGAGGTCACGGAGGGAGCGTTGGAGAGGAGGAGGGAGATAGGCTTGCTGCCTCCTGAGAGTCCTGGGATAACCTCCACCAGCATCTTCCGCCTTGGCTCTCCAGAATCTCCCTCTGTCCAGAGAGCGCCATGGGAGTTCTGGGACAAGGCTCCCAAATGATCCTTGAGAACTCGCGGCCTTGGTACCACGCCATGGCTATGAAGATGTGTGTGTGTGTGTGTGTGTGTGTGTGTGTGTGTGTGTGTGTGTATGTGTACATGTAGGTGTGTATATCTTAGTGTGTGGATATCGCCTGGGTAGATCTGACCACGGCTTCTCGCCAGGCATCTGTCGATAAGGGGCAGATTACTCTTGGCCCATCCCTCTTTTCTAAGCGGAAGAGCACTCAGCCAGAGGTTTTGCGATTGAGCCAGAAAGGATCAGATGGGCACACTGCTGAATTCTTAGATAAGCGCGTACACCCTTTTCCCTCTGACGCCTCTCTTTCTCCATGGCAACGGTAGATGGCCCCGGCTGTAACTAAGATAAGTCGAGTGACGTAGTTGAGATCTGGTTATCTTGTCTTAGATCGGCTGTACAGCTGTAGCGGGACGTGGCTAGATAGGGTTTCTAGGGTTCTCGAGTTGCGGCTGACTGTTTATTAGGACGAAACTTAGCGCAAGGGAAGGAACGTAACTCGGCGAAATTATCAGCTCTCGCAGTTGCGTTTGGGAAAACAGCTCGTTTGTTTGTACTGCCATGAGAAATCGTGGCTTTGCTCCATGAGTAGAAAGCCAACCGGCGTTTTGTAATGGCCCGAAGCTCAAACGTTCAGTAACCTGTTGCTTTAAATGCTGGTACTTGAGAAAAAGAGAACGTTGTGCTTCCAGACGAACAAGACTAGTGTACCTAATTGAGTTCAGTACACAGTAGTGGGGTCAACACAGAGTTGGGGTTGTAGACACGGCTACTGACTTGCTCTGGATCAGAAGCGGCGGGCAGTTGGGGCTATTAGATTTCAGGAGTTGGAGCTGGTAGTTGTCCCTCAGCAGTCGGGAGTCCCTCGCTACAGAGGGCTTGTAGAAGTTCCTTGCAAGCCGATCATGTCATCGCCCTCACAGAGAACGCCAAGAATGTCGCGCCGCCCCACGGTCTGGTTCCACAAGTCTGGCATGATAGCTGAGCACCCTAAGGACAAGGATGGGGGCGGATAGGGAGGGGGGGGGGGTGAAGGGAAGGGGGCAGCCTTGAGGGTTATAGTTAATGGTGCCCTCCAGGAGTCACTCTGATGGACCACAGCTGACGTAAACACCAGCCACTGGAGAGGAGATGGGTGAGAAGGAAAAGGGGTAAAGAGGGGGTGGGGGTGTTAGATTGAAGAATATACATATATATATATATATATATATATATATATATATATATATATATATATATATATATATATATATGATGACGGGGATGGTGGGCAGGAATGGGGGTAGGTTTGCGAAAAGAGGACTCGGAGACTTTGCGTGCCAAAGTTGACCCCCAAAACCACACACAGTCTTTGGCTTCCCCTGCTTCCTCTTCTCCATCACACAAGCCACCTTCCCCCCTTCCATTTTCCTTCCCTGTCGCCTGTCTTTTGTTACCTCCTTTCCAGTCTTGGACACCTGATCGTCACCACCTTTCTTCTCTGTGTTGTGTTCCTCATTTGTGACAGGTGGGTGGTTTTCGGATACTGTTTCTACTCATACCTGCTTTTGGCATGCAAACCTGATGGCTCACTGTCATTTGATCGTTCAGTGCCGCTTGGTGGAAAATGTTTTGAACCGTGGCTGACATTAAGCCGAAATGAAGAGTCTTCACGTACACAAATACCTGCTCACTGGTCTTTGTATGTTTGGAATCGCGATTTCCAACTCATTTCCAGTCTTTCTACCAGTTGTTGTTGCAGTCTTCCTTTGCCTATTTCGTCTCTAAACACACAGTTGATGCTCCAGGACGAGTATATTCAAATCATACATGACAAGCCTGATGCTTATACTCCTGGACATTTCCCTAAGAAATAATAAAACTCGGTCATGCCAGCCTGTGTGTTTTCACGTGGTTTCAGTTTTGATCGCAACATAACTCACTGCATATTCAATGCAGACACTGTATTAAAACCATATCATAGTGACTTGCAAACGTTCCATTTTTCATTGACTTAGAAATGAGCCTGCATTCATTGGGCTGTGGTTGACCTTCAATTTGTAACTGGAACAACCTTCACCTGTGGGAGGGAAGCTGTACTAGACTACACAAACACTTCAGTCTTGTCCTGGCCAATAAACCCAGTTGCTGAGCTGGACTCCTGCTGACGATGATAAACCTTTGCTCGTACTGGAACTGTCCTCCCGTTTATGATGGTCGTGTCAACGTCGACACTTCATGCTTGAGATTACTAAGTGCTCTTCTCTCTCGTCAGCGGGCAGTTGCTTAGTCGTTCCATTGAGTCCACTCCCCCATACCCGTTCCTGATGGTCAGGTCCCTGTTGTCCACTCCCTGTGGCCCAACTACTGAGGGTCCTGTCACGATGGTCCTAACGAGTGGCCCAATTTCCATGGTACACCTTAACTGATCCACTCCAGTTGGTCCAACCCCGATTCCCCACGTTTTCCACGTCTCACGGTCCATCCCATGTGATCTGCTCCAGATGGTCTGGTCCCTCGCATGCCAGTCAGGACCGAGCTCCAGGGACTAGCACTTTGTCGGTAAAAAACGTTCTGTGGACACAGAACTTCTCCGCTGGGCCATTCTCTGTGTGCCGCTATGTTGTCAGTGGGGCGTTCAGCGCCCAGTTACTCGCTTACCTCCCAACTCTCCCACGGCCTCGTCACGTAGCAAGCTCTCTCCGCTCGCACCTGTCCCACTTTCACTGCAGCCAGCCAGTCAGTCCACGACATCACATTGCTGGTTGCAGCTTGAAGTATGTGCAATGGTACCGGCTGACTTCCATCGGCAGATTTTAACTGTCTGTGTATTTCCTAGTGTGGTGCATGCCCAGCAGCTCACATGACCTCTACATGTCGCGATACCCTCTCTCTTCAGCTGGAAACCCAGATTGCTGGGTTTTCGTGACGTACTCAAGGAACTCAGCCCGGGGCTTTCAGTCTTCCATCGTTGTCGACTTCGTGGGCGGCCAGGCGTTGGCGTACATTGAGCTGGCTTGTGTTCCACGGTCTCTTGGATTGATTTCACTCTTTTAGTCTTTTAAATTGATGTACATAAATGGGACATTTGACCAGTCTCTAGTGGGCTGCCTGTGAACTCAGTTCTGACGCCGTAACGTCTCCCGTCGTGTTTTTCTGTTCATGACTTTCAGACGCTCTCACAGAGAGTATTGACACAGGCTTGGGGTGTTGGTGCCAAGTAAACCCCGTAACTGAACCCACCGTTTTCTGTGTGGACATTGTCCGCTTCATGCTGGACATCAATTGTGGCTCCTATTGTGGTCAAGGGAGCGGGTCTGCTGTGGTATGGGCAGCCGAGGAGACTCCATCAAGGCGTGTTGTCTCTGGCACGGAGGCTGTCTGGGCCGTTCGTTACCAGAAGCGCCATTTAAAGGCCTCCAGCGGTTCAGCTTTCATCAACATGTAGGAAGAAGTAAACAGAGTGAACACTGCCAATAGAATTAGTCTTTGATTAATCCCTATAGAGCAAATACGAAGAGTTGCTCTTGATGCTAGCCTTGCAGCAGTAGTTCTGAGCCTGGAAGCTGTAGAAGTGGTTACAACGGCCAGGCAGCTGGGATAAAAGGAGTTTGTGGTAAAGATACGAGCTCTTGCTTTTGCCAGAGTCTGAGACTTAATCTCACCGTCCGGATAGAATCACAAAAGGGGCATTTTCGTTCACTTACTGAATGGACAACTCGGCCCATTGATGACGATTCCACCTCAGCCGGTACTCCAACTTAAGAGCAGCAGCTTGCAGTTTGATAGTCTTTTCGATTACCTACTTGTTATTGTCGTCTGCAATGTCATTGTGGTCGTCGTCATCGTCATCATCATCATCATCATCATCATCATCATCATCGTCATCATCATCATCATCATCATCGGCAGCAACAGCAATATCACTACCCCCAACAGCAGCAGCTACAACAACTACGACAGCAACGTCAACAGCACAACTAGCACCTGCAGTTCAACGAGAAATACAAGTGAAGAATCTGCAGCTGCATCGCCTTATTAGGTACAATCCAAAGCACGGATCTTTTCGAAGAACCACAAACCACGCCCCCTCGAGGAAGACTTTTCAGTCGTGATTGATGTTGGCACACGTAGTCCCTTGGCAGGAAAAAAAGAAGAGGAGCATCGCTGAGAGAGTTGAGATTCGCCCCGAGTTTGGAATTGTCTGTCAACAGTTGCATGCGTGGTGTGGAGAGCAAGGCCCAGAGAGCGAGGTGTTGATGGAGAAGGGACAGAAGACGTGGGCGTGTGTGTGTGTGTGTGTGTGTGTGTGTGTGTGTGTGTGCATGCGTTTGCATTAGTATGTGTGTACGTGCGTGTGCGTGCGTGCATGCATTAAGAGAGAGAGAGAGAGAGAGAGAGAGAGAGAGAGAGAGAGAGAGAGAGAGAGAGAGAGAATGAGACAGAGGAAGGATTCACCATAAAATGACGTTGTGAGCAGATCTCTCCGCACTCCTTCTCAAGATCAACAATCCATAGCTACACAGTTGTGTAGGTGCAGGTAGAAGGATGAGAAGAGAAATACGGAACATCCTAGATTACTGCACAAAAGATGGCTGAAGAAAAGTGTGTGTGGTGGCGATGACACACGTGTCCACGGTTGAGTGATTTATACTGTGTGCGCCTTGTTTCTTTGCATGTCGGCCATTACATCCGAACTTATCACATCGGAAGGACACCTTGTCATAACAGGGCATCCTCCCCTGCTACCTCTCCAATCCTTAACTTGACTTGCTCTTACAGCATTTGTGGTGTTCGTGGTCAGTGGCCTTACATAGCCTACAGGGGCTGATTGGCCTTAGCTCTTCATCATCATTTGTTCGTTCTTTGGCTGCTGCTTTTACTCCAGCTGTTTCTGTCTTTGCTGCTATTGCTGCTGCTGCTGTTGCTGCTGCTGTTTTACTGCTATTGCTGCTTCTGTCTTTGCTGCTACTATCTTTGATGCTGTTGCTGCTGCTGTTGCTGCTGCTGTACTGCTGCTGTTTTTGCTGCTGTTGCTGCTGCTGTTTTTACTGCTATTGCTGCTGCTGTTATTGCTGCTGTTGCTGCTGCTGTTTTTGCTGCTGTTGCAGCTGCTGTTTTTGCTGCTATTGCTGCTTCTGTCTTTGCTGCTGTCTTTGCTGCTGTTGCTGCTGCTGTTGCTGCTGCTGTTGCTGCTGCTGTCTTTGCTGATATTGCTGCTTCTGTCTTTGCTGCTTCTATCTTTGCTGCTATTGCTTTGCTGCTACTATCTTTGCTGCTATTGCTGCTGCTGTTTTTGCTGCTACTATCTTTGCTGCTACTATCTTTGATGCTATTGCTGCTTCTGTCTTTGCTGCTTCTGTCTTTGCTGCTGCTGTCTTTGCTGCTGCTGTCTTTGCTGCTTTTGCTGCTGCTGTCTTTCCTGCTATTGCTGCTGCTCTCAGTGCTGCCGTTGCTGCTGCTGTCTTTGCCGCTTCTTCATATTTTTAGTGGCTTGAGATTAGATCTCCAAGGAATAAAACCCTGGCGTTTGTATACGTTACGTCAGTGTTTGCGGTCTGTAATTAATCTCTGTAGCCCAGTTTCCAGTGTCTCTGAATGGCACTTTGTTGTTGTTTTTCTGGGTCCCCTACAGAACGACGTAACACTGGGGACTCCCCAGCTGGAGTTACGAGGGTTTGCCTTCCCCTGTGAAATGGAGAGGGGGTAGAGAGAGCAAGGCAGGCAGCCTGAGATAGTGGGATTCTTGAATGGCCTGAGGCGTTTTGTGTTCCTTTGAAAATGCCACAAGTATTTTGACGGCGAGAAGAGATGTCAGAAATATTCTTCTGATGATGGAAGTATTGACGTATGCAAAAGCCTAGCCAGTTGTGTGTGTGTGCTCGCACGCGTGTGTGTGTGTGTGTGCTTGCTTTTTGGGGTCTTTGTTTTAAACTCTGTCTGTCTGTCTGTCTGTCTGTCTGTCTGTATGTCTGTCTGTCTGTCTGTCTGACGGTCTGTCTGTCTGTCTGCCTGCCTGCCTGTCTCTCTCTCTCTCACTCTCTCTCTCACTCTCTCTCTCTCTCTCTCTCTCTCTCTCTCTCTCCCTCCCTCCCTCTCCTTCTCTCTCCCTCTCTCTATCCCTTTCTTCCTCCAAGCCTCCCCCTCCTTTTTTTGCCTGGCACGTTGCTCCCTTCGCTGTCGGTTTGCCTCTCCTCGACGAAACGCCACTACCCCTGTATATTTACCGCATCGTCGTATCCCCATACACACTCCTCAGCTCCTATACATAACCACGCTCCCACCCTCAAGCCACTCTCCCACCCCACCACACCCCCACCCCTCCTTCCCTTCCTTCCTTCCCACCCTCCCTCCTCCTCACCCCTCGGCATCTGTGCTCGGCAGCTTTTCGCAGGGTCTCGAGGCCAGGCTGTTTCTTTGAGCGTTTAGCGGGCACCAGTTTAGAATTTCAACCTCATACGGAAAAGGTTCATCATCGGCAAAGAAGCAGACCCCAGCATCCCCTAAACCTGTCGGCCTTACCTCCTTCTCCTCCTCTCCACCCACCCCCACCACCCACCCCGCCTGCTCCCTTCTTTGCTTATACCAAAGATCCTATGATCTTCGCTTCTATCTCCCGCGTAGCTCTTTCCTCTCCGGCAGAAGACGTAAAAACCGTGAGAGTGCAGGTCTGACTGCACCCTGGTTTTCCTAAAGTTACTTCCTCCTGGCTTCCTCCTGGCTTCCTCCTGGCTTCCTCCTATCTTCCCCTCCTCCCTAGCCGTCCGTGCTTCAGGCTTCCCACCCGCAACGCATCCTTCTATCCTCGCCATCATTCTTTCCTCGACGCTGTCGTTGCCCCAGTCGTCCAGTGGACCCACGAGATTGTTTTGCGTGATGTGTCGTCGGTACTCGTGAGACGATGGCGTTGACGGTGGAATCGATGGAGATGGCTGAGGTGTTGGAAGGATGATGTCTACATGTGCAGCCACCTTGGTTTGAAGGGCCAAGACATTTGTGCTGCATTAATACTTCGTTTCGCGTTGTAAGCAACCAACGTGGAAAACACATCCACGTGATCGAGGAGAGAGAGAGAGAGAGAGAGAGAGAGAGAGAGAGAGAGAGAGAGAGAGAGAGAGAGAGAGAGAGAGAGAGGGGGGGGGGTGTAGAAAGGGACCTCCGAACATCGATATGGATGTTTCCAGCTAGTGTGAAGAGCGTGAGGAGACATAAATTTATGTCTTCATTTCGCGGGGAGCCATCCCCCACGTAGTCATTACCTCGTCTACCCCCAGCCCCCCCCCCCCCCCCCCCCCCTCTCTCTCTCCTCCCTCTCCCATTCGCGCTGCTCTGAAATCCCTATGACCCCTCCCACCCTCACTCCAGTTTGCCCGCCACCCCCTCTGGGCGGGCTTCGCCTTGAATGTTCGAAGCAGCCTTGGACGTTGCGACGACCGGAGACCACGTCTGTCTGGGTCTGGGGGCCTAGTGCTGCCAAAGGCAGGGGGGCAGCCCCCTTCAATCTTCGATCGCTGGCACTGCCTCCTTCCGCCTTTCCCCCGTGCTGCCAGACAGCGGTCTTTGAGCCTTGGAACCCTGCAACCCGCAGCTCCCTTTGTGTAGAGAGAGTCCTTGCGCACGCTAAGGCGTGCGCGCACATGCACAGAGACGTGCATGAGCACAGAAAGACGCTATGGTCAGTGCTTAGTCCTTCGCAGCTCGCGCTTCTGCAGGATTCGACTAGGAAAGTCTGCCGCGAAGTGACCCTGTAGTCTGGCCGGTAGCCGGGTGGGTGCAGGCTTACTGGAGGACTGGCTGTCAGCAGCTTCGGGTACTGGACTAGCGGGTTGCGGCGGAGCGTCCTCGTGCTCTCGCCTCGTCTTCCTCTGCGCTCAGGCAGAAAATTTAAGTCTATGAGGGCAGCGGGCAGCATCGCCACCAGAAGAGCTGCGGTGCCGAGAGGAGGTAGGAGAGGAGCGATGCGCTGTCGAGGACTGAGTGTTGCCAGGACCGCGCCTTGTCAGCAGTCGACAGCAGAGGGAGAACCAAGAACACTTTCCCTCCCCATCGACTCTTTGGTCTGCAGCAAATTTTGATGACGACTGGATGTGTTCATTCGAAGGAATGTTTCAAGCTGCGCCTTTGGATATCCGACGTTTCGTTGTGGGTTGTCGCCTTGTTGGGGGTTTGAGGGTTTCGGCGAGAACGTCCGCAGCAGCGCGTGAAGACTAGACTGGCAGTGAAGTCTTGGAGTTTCTTGCCCACGCTTTACCCAACCACATATGTAACCTCGAGTCTTACCGATTTTTCGTCTTGCCGTCTGGGCGGCCTGTCCATTAGTTTGATGGAATAGTTGAGTGAAGGCGGAACCTCGAAACGGGTGGCATCAGCGAATGAAAGCTGATTTGGAGCGCAGCCTCTCCCCCTGGCCTTCCCTGGTCCGCTCTGTCTGCCGGTGAGGCAGCGTCTGTGCAAACACCATCTGAGCTTCCTTTTATTGAAATCGACAGACCGGCATCTTTTCCCCAACCCCAGTCCCCCACCCACCCTCCACCCGCACCCTGCCCCCTCTCCCAGCCACCCATCACCCCTGCCTGCCTGTCTCTGCTCCTGCGTGTTGTTCTGTCTGCGAGCCCTGGAAGACGTCGATGCCAAGTTGTGGTCGATTGAACCTCGGTCATAGCTATTCTTTTCTCCCCTCCCCGTTTCCGTGTTCCCCTTTTCTCCCCCTCCCCACCCCTTCCTTGCTTGAGAGCGAGGGGGGGGCCATCGGGGGAGGACCGCGAGCGTTTGTTTGAGCGTCAGAAGGTGTTTCTTCCGGACGTCCACTGTGCGGATCGGCTTATTAGGGGGATGTTAGGCAGTGAACTTCTGTGATGGTGAGGCCAGAGCGTGAGTGTTTGAAATATCCATTTCCGGAAGTGGAAAAAAACCATATTTTTTCGAGCTGTGGTTTAAATAAAAGTGAAAAAAAAGCATTCGAGGATGTCTCAACCGCCGTCGTCATACCCAAAACCCACTTTGCCCTGCTGTACTTGACTGGGTATGCTGACTAACTGCTTCCCACTTTCTCTC
>JAWQFJ010023325.1:10000-15000 GCA_034096865.1 Theodoxus fluviatilis | reverse complement strand
GAGTACCCAAATCACTAGGTGTGATTGCAATACCCAGATCACACGGCCTGACTGGAGTACCCAAATCACTAGTTGTGATTGCAATACCCAGATCACACGGCCTGACTGGAGTACCCAAATCACTAGTTGTGATTGCAATACCCAGATCACACGGCCTGACTGAAGTACCCAAATCACTAGTTCGAGTACGAGCAAGAGCAACAAGACTCCATTTCCCCAGTCATTCTCAGTGCGAAGCACGTGGGGAGACGTGGTGCGTCTGTTTTTACCCTCGGCCCACCGGGGGGTTTCATAGTGACGCTACAAACAAACCATTAAGAAAAGAGAGAAAACGGAGTTGGGGTTAAGGGAGTGATGATATCAACAAAATACACAATGTTCGAGTGTGGATCTAAGATAGTTACAAAAGGTGGGATGGTCATTAAAAGCAGTTATCTCTCTTGCCTCTGTTGGGAGTTTCGGAGCGGGTAGCAATAAGGCTTTAGCTACAGACGTTAAGATGGCGGCAAGGCCAACGGTTCAGAAACGGACACCTTTTACGCTTGATTGATTTCTGTTTTACGGCTACGTTCCTTCCAAACCTTAGAGACAATCTTCGCTCGAGGTTCTGTCTCGACATACATGCAGAGAAGTGCAACTCCAAAATAAATAATGTGTTTCCAAATGGCAGAAACTATTTTACAATGAAGAAAAATCTCATGCATACTTTCCTGCGTGCGTGTGTGTGTGTGTGTGTGTGTGTGTGTGTATGTGTGTGTGTGTGTGTATGTCTGTGTGTGTGTGTGAAGGAAAAAGGGTGGAGAGAGAGAGAGAGAGAGAGAGAGAGAGAGAGAGAGAGAGAGAGAGAGAGAGTGAGAGAGAGAGAGAGAGAGAGGAGGGAGGAGAGAGAGTGGGGGGGGGGGGGGGGGGGGGTGCGCGCGTGTGTGTGCGTGTGTGTGCGTGTGTATATGTGTGTTCGTGTGTGTTCGTGTGTGTGTGTGTGTGTGTGTGTGTGTCAGTCTGTCTCTCTGTGTGTCTGTCTCTCTGTCTGTCTGTTCGTCTGTCTGTCCGTCTGATTGTCTGTGTGTCTGCCTGTGTGTCTGTGTGTCTGTCTGTGTGTCTGTGTGTCTGTCTGTGTGTGTGTCTGTCTGTGTGTGTGTGTGTCTATCTGTCTGTCTGTCCTTCCTTCCGTCCATCCGTCCGTCCGTCTGACTGGCTGGCTCGCTGGCTGGCTGGCTGTCGGGGTGGGTGTGTATCTGTCTGTCTGTCTAGTTGTCTGTCTAATTGTCTGTCTAATTGTCTGTCTGTGTCTGTATCTGTCTGTCTGTTTGTCTGTCTGTCTGTCTGTCTCTCTGTCTGTCTGTCTACCTGTCTATCTGTCTGTCTGTCTGTCTGTATGTCTGCGTGTCTGTCTGTGTGTCTGTCTGTGTGTCTGTCTGTGTGTCTGTCTGTGTGTCTGTCTGTGTGTCTGTCTGTGTGGCTGTCTGTGTGGCTGTCTGTCTGTCTTTCTGTCGCTCTGTCTGCCTGCCTGCCTGCATGCCTGCCTGCCTGCCTGCCTGTCTGTGTGTCTGTGTGTCTGTGTCTGTGTGTCTGTGTGTCTGTGTGTCTGTGTGTCTGTCTGTCTGTCTGTCTGTCTGTCTGTCTGTCTGTCTGTCTGTCTGTCTGTCTGTCTGTCTGTCTGTCTGTCTGTCTGTCTGTCTGCGTGTCTGTCTGTCTCTCCTTCTGTCTACATGTTGAAGTGTCTGTCTGTTTCTCGCTTGTTGTTCAAAGTGTTTTCAATCCAAGTATTATTGCGAGTCCATTTTCTCGAGGGTAGTGTGGGAACTTGAGCCCGCGGAATGTGCACTGCACGACATGTTAATGCTTTTCAGGGGATTTTTATTTTCGTATCCTGTCAGAGCAACATTCTCTTCTCCTTTCATTGAACAGAATGAGTCATCTAGTTGTGCTTTTGCTGCTTCGCGTCCTGTGTGATGTAAGCTGTGCCTTTAAAACTTCCACATCCCTGTCGGCTCAAAGCTTTGTCATCCTTCCTATTTTAATATGCATATTGGAATATTCATTTTTTAAATTAAGTTTTGGAAAGTGCTTTGCATGTCCTTCAACGTTATAGGAGTGCTACCAAGTATGGTTTAGAATGAGAATGTGAACTTAAATGTTTGGGCAGTTGTGCCACCTAAGAAAAATAGCGACATTTTAGAAAATGTAAAACTGGCTATTCCGGTGTGTTAAATACTCAACAGTTTATTGCAAATTTTTTCAGCATGAAAAAGGATGTACTTGTACGCATGAAGAGAGAGAGAAAGATAAAGAACAAGGAGAGAGAGAGAGAGAGAGAGAGAAAGAAAATGAGAAAGAAAGAGAGAGAGATGCACACACACACACACACACACACACACACACACTCACACACTAACACACAAACACACACACACACACACACACATTGCACATACATGCAGTAACAAACACACACACTCTCACACATACAGATACGCGCACACACATACGTGTGCACACAGGCACATGAGCGCGCACAAGCACATACACACACAAACACACACACACACACACACACACACACACAAACACACACACACACACATGCACATAGAAACACGCGCGCGCGCATACACACACACGCACGTACACACACACGCACTCGTGCGCACACACACACGCACGCATACACACACGCACACACACGCAAACACACACACACACACACACACACACACACGCACACACACACACACACACACACACACACACACACACACTACAAAGAATATCGCAAGACTGACGGATACACTAGGGTCCCCACGGACGAAATAGAATGCACAAACAAGTTTTTATATAGAAACAAAGTAACAGGCGAATATACAGGTAGGGACTCTGTAATAAATGGACGATGAACCAGAACACAGTGGGTAAGAATACAGAAAAAGCACAAAATTAAAGATACATCGTTAACTACGCGCATGGCAATATGAGTAAAAAATTGTAAGCTTTGGTTAACTGATTATGAGACTTTCGACGTGAGGAAAAATTCACGTCTAGATATCAGAAGAAAAAATTCTTCACACCGAACAATAACAAATTCGAGATTATTTTTCCAGTTAAGATACAGAACATGTCGACTTTGATTAACACAATCCAGACAAACGGTGATTTTGATAGAAAACAAAGAAAGAGGGGGAATATTCACGAACTAGTTCGAGTGGATACACTCACGCTTCCTCTCAAAGACAGACCGCTCCAGCAGACACATTTCCCACGAGAAAGAAACAGCAGGCGGCCAAAGAGGACAGCACTTACTTGTCTCCCGAAGGGCAGATTGTCTGCTGTGGACACCGGCAGAGGAATTTTGCTGAGGACTGGCAGGAGACACTGCTGGCCTGATCGGTTGTCCACAGTAAAAACACCGACTGGGCCTTGCAGGACTGACCGGGCCTAAATAATCGAAGATCCGCTATGAGCACTATTGTCCGAGTCTCTGACGTAGGTAAAGGGGAGTGGGGTGGGGGGACGGTAGGTGGGTGGGTGAGGTGGAAGGGGATGATGGAGCGGCAACGGGAGGCTGGGGTGGCAGGGGTAAATACGAGAGGGGTTAGAAAAAGTGTGGAGGGGAGCGCAAATGAATGAGGTCTACTTCGTATGAATGAAGGGGACGGGTGTTTGGGTAGGGGAAAACAGGAGTGCGTTGGGGGGAAGTTGGCCGAAGCGGTGAGAGGTGGGGGAGGTAAGGGTTGTAGAGACGTGGAGCGAATGGTGGATTGGAGGGAGGGAAGGGGGGGATTGAATGGATTCTTGAAGGGAGGATGGGGAAGGTATTGTTGGCTGGGTGGGATGCATGTTGTGAAGGTGAAGTAAGGAAGGGTGGAGGTTTGGAGTGGGGTGGCGTTAGGATGAAGTGGATGGTGGGTTTAGGGTGGAATGGGGGTGGATTGGGAGTGGGGGAAGGTGGGTTTGGGAGTGGGGGAAGGTGAATTGAAAAGAGGGTGAAGTGGGGAGCCTGACCCGGGTCAGAGTGGGGTGAAGTGAGGTGAAGTTGATGGAGGAAAGTTTGGGGTGGAGTAGAATGGAGCAGAGTGAAACGATGTGTAGTGGATTGAAGTGAAGTAGAGTAAAACGAGGCGATGTGGATTGGAGTGAAGTAGAGTAAATTTGAGGTGTAGTGGATTGGAGTGAAGTAGAGTGAAAAGAGGTGATATGGATTGGAGTGAAGTAGAGTAAATTTGAGGTGTAGTGGATTGGAGTGAAGTAGAGTGAAATGAGGTGATGTGGATTGGAGTGAAGTAGAGTAAATTTGAGGTGTAGTGGATTGGAGTGAAGTAGAGTGAAACGAGGTGATGTGGATTGGAGTGAAGTAGAGTAAATTTGAGGTGTAGTGGATTGGAGTGAAGTAGAGTGAAACGAGGTGATGTGGATTGGAGTGAAGTAGAGTAAATTTGAGGTGTAGTGGATTGGAGTGAAGTAGAGTGAAATGAGGTGATATGGATTGGAGTGAAGTAGAGTGAAACGAGGTGAAGCAGACCGGAATGAAACAGTGAAATCAGGTGCAGTGGAGTGGAGTGGAGTGGAGTGTGGAGAGGGTTGGGGTGGAATGAAGGAGCTGTGATTGGAAAATAATGGAGGGTAGTGGTGGTGGACCAGGATGTGGAAGAGAAGATGGGGACGGAAATGACTTGCGGGGGTGGGGGTGGGGTGGGAATGGGGAGGGGGCGGGGGGGAGGGGGGGGGTAAGTGGAAAAAAGTGCAGTGGAGCAGATTAGAAGTGGAGTGGATTGTAGTGAGGTGCAATGGAGTAGAGAGAAATGGAATGGAATGAGTAGGTATATAGCGGCACGAGGATAAAAAAATGGTTAATTTCATTTTCGCGACAATATCAGCAGCGAGTTTTGGATGCCAGAATAGCTAGGAGTAAAATGGGAGGGGATGGGGGGGGGGGAGAGGGAGGAAGGGGGTCGTAGGATTCGATGCAGAAGAGTGGGGTAGCTGAGTATGCTTGGTGTGTGACT
>JAWQFJ010023324.1:32500-34122 GCA_034096865.1 Theodoxus fluviatilis | reverse complement strand
TCATCAGGCCGTGATGCCTCCCATAAGCGAACTTCCTCACAGACTCGACCCAAGGCTCTCCCTCCACTCTCGCGGCTGACCGACGAGATTCCCCAGCAAAGCGAACCGACTTTGCTCGCCACCCATCGTGGCTGCCCGGTCAGCGGGGCCTTTGCCCGCTAGACCGCACCCATCCGACCGATGGCTCCGTGTGATCTAGAACGCTCCGTCAACCTGACGACAACTCTATCACGTGATTAACTCCCAATCACAGCTCATTATTTTCGCGCCCTTTGACCATCTCCCAATCATTGCTCGGCTAATTTTCGCGCTCTTCAGACCCGTGTCGAATAGTGTGTAAACCCCGTGGCATACCAACGCACCCCTCCACCCTCCAACTAACCCTCTGAGGTGACGTCGTTTCCCCTGCCACACGAAACTATCTGCCGCATTGCGGTAAAACGGTCTGAGCGCGTAATTCAATGCGACCTCACGCACTGACAATTTACTGCACATAATCACCCAGAAGTCGCATCTTGCGACACCATCCATTCATCCACCAACCCATCCATCCACCCATCCATCCATCCGTTCATTCACCTACTCACCCACCTTACCATCCACCCATTCATTCATCCATCCATCTATCCATCCACCCAACTAACCACCCACCCATCCGTCCATACACCCATCCACCCATATATCCATCCATCCATTTACCCATATATCCATCCATGCATCCACCCATCCAACCATCCACCCAACTAACCAATCACCCGTCCATCCATACATCCATCCATCCATCCACCCATCCATCCATTTACCCATCCATCCATCCACCCATCCATCCATCCACCCATCCACCCATCCATCCATTTACCCATCCATCCATCCATCTACCCATCGATCCATCCATCCATCCACCCATCCATCCATCCACCCATCCATCCATTTATCCATTCATCCATCCATCCATCCACCCATCCATCCATTTACCTATTCATCCATCCGTTCATTCACCCACTCACCCACCTTACCATCCATCCAACCATCCATCAATTTATCCATCCACCCATCCATCCATTTACCCATCCATCCACCCATCCATCCATCCACCCACCAATCCATTTACTCATCCATCCATCCACCCATCCATCCATGTATCCATCCACCCATCCATCTATTTATCCATTCGTCCATCCATCCATCCACCCATCCATCCACCCATCCATCGATTTACCCATTCATCCATCCGTTCATTCACCCACTCGCCCACCTTACCATCCATCCACCCATCCATCAATTTATCCATCCACCCATCCATCCATTGACCCATCCATCCACCCATCCATCCATCCACCCACCAATCCATTTACCCATCCATCCATCCACCCATCCATCCATATATCCATCCACCCATCCATCCATTTATCCATTCGTCCATCCATCCACCCATCCATCCACCCATCCATCCATTTACCCATTCATCCATCCGTTAATTCACCCACTCACCCACCTTACCATCCATCCATTCATTCATCCATCCACCATATCCATCCACCCAACTAACCACCCACCCATCCATCCATACACCCATCCATTCATGCAACCACCCATCCGACCACCATTCATCCACCCATCCA
>JAWQFJ010023324.1:22500-25000 GCA_034096865.1 Theodoxus fluviatilis | reverse complement strand
TCGCAACAATCTTGCAAACCATCAGGCAATTCAACAGGGAAGTGGTTCAGAATGCGCACAACATACTTCACAAACGGCAGGCTATGGGAAGCACCATTGGGTTTGGTAGAGCGGAAAGTGCCGTCGCGGTAGAATTTCTGCACAGGTGATCGAGCAGAGTGAGCCATTTGTCGGGGGATGGGTGGCGATAGGAACGCTGAACATTCATGGGTTTAGTAGAAATAGCCCGACGAAACATCCTTTCTTTCATTTCAAATTCGTTCCACTCATCATCACTGCATGCTCTCATAAATCGGGACCAGTTATTGGCGCAAAAGAGATCGAAATCGGGTGAAGATATGCCGTTCGTACCTTTGTTTACATCCGCCATCTTGTGAGTACTGGTCGCTTGAAGGTGGGTTGTTGTGTCGTGAACTTTTCCTGACTTTGTTGCTTCCTTGAAGGCTGTTTTGAGGGTTGACAGCAGTCCCATGCTGCGTTGACTCATAATCCTACTCGACGCTGTTATATCGGCGACAGCCACACCGGATGAACAGGCACAGATAGCGAAAAAGGTAGAGACAAGCAGAAGCTCGACTCATTCTAGTAAACTAGAGATTTCGCCTACCGGCAAAAGTATCTCTAGCACTGTTGACGTCACGTGATGGAAGGTTTTCGGCCAATTTATGCAAGCGGAGGTCACACGAGAGGCTTGTGGGATAGCCGATGTGCTCCCTGACATACGCCGTTAAAGTAGTTCGAAGACTATTTCGCACAAAACTCTTAACTTACTCTTGTTGAGACAACAAACAAGCGTTTATTCGATACAATAAAATGTTTGTGTTGAAATGGAACCAAGTTTTTACATCTGAATGATTTCTGTAAAAAGTGGAGAGAAAAATAGTATCAGAACGAACTATTTTGGGCGCAAGGCTGTAATGCCAAGGGTCAAGCCTATTACGCGTTCATTGCGAACTGTGCCAGAGTCAATACTACTGACTCGGGTTTACAGAATGAAGCTCGACTAGCCCATCCGCCATCTTGCCACGTCACGGAGAAAGTGCTCGACAGCCTAGAGGATGCTTTGGTCTACAGCATCAGATCATGGCTAGGCCTGAATGACTCATCCACCCGATCGTTTATGGTTGCCCCTAGGAGCAAAGGCGGCCTAGAAGTTCTCAGTCCCCGCATCATGTACAATGCCAAGAAGTTGTCGTTTTTGCTCAGCGTCCTCAACAACAGCGACGAGCAAACGAAATCCACCGCTCGAGACTCGTTGCAGCTACATCTAAGCAAGAGAAAATGCAAACGCGAAGGCAACCTTGATGAGAACAATTTTGCAGGATACAAAACTGACAGGAACTACAGGCTTGTCAAGGAATCCAGAGTGAACTGGAGACAATCCCACTGGATTCATCTGAATGAACTCTGCGCTAGACTAAAAGTCCGGCTCCAGCTACAAAAAAACAACAGCTACGTGCTCTGCGCCGAAGTGGATGAAGATGTAGAAGTCTGCCTCAAAGACGCTACGAGCGCATTCACCTTCCTCAAAAGCCTGCAGCTTGATAAGCTTGTGGAAGTATGGAAGGCGAAAGAATCACAGGGCAGAATGGCCTTACATAGCCTTCAAAGGCTCATAGGCCGTAACACACCATCCATCCATCCATTCATCCATCCTGTTGCTATTCCGTCTCAAGCTGCAACTGCCACTGGTCATTTTTCGTTTATCACCACTTAATGTTTGACATGTAGTACAGAGGCCTTACATGATTTTCAAAATTACCCAAACAGTGCTCCAACATTTTGAGTTGGAATTGGCACACAGAAAACATTGCGAATACATATATTTTTCTCAAAGCGTTCAATCAGTACAATAATCCAACGCAAATGAGTATGATACAAGAGTAAAGACGGAAATTTATTGCAGTCAGCAAAGTAATTCTTCACCAGTGCAGTGGGTCCTTGGCAACAAGGAGCCCGTGGCAATATGTGTACAGCATTGGGACAACTTTCATTTCTTCACAAAATCTTATTATTTGATTCTCTCTCTCTCTCTCTCTCTCTCTCTCTCTCTCTCTCTCTCTCTCAATATCTTGAACGGTATCTGGGTTACAGAGGAAATTTGCAAGCATGCAAATTTCTAATGCAGGGTGCCGTCGATTATAAAAGTCGGTAGCTATGTACATACAGGGAGCAAAGAATCAGTGAGTAAAAGTTTTTTAACAATCCAGATACAGAGAATTTAAAAGAAGAACATATTTGTGGTAGTAATGTGTGTATTGATTAATATTCATTATCTATTCAGCATGTTTTGTCAGCTGAATATGGGTATTTCACATCGATTTATATATGCAATGGGCCGACGGCCTCAATAAACCAGTTCATCTCTCTCTCTTTCTCTCTCTCTCTCTCTCTCTCTCTCTCTCTCTCTCTCACACACACACACACACACACACTCTTCATGCACAAATGCGTTTATTTATTCACGGGTTCGTACACTCATTTGCATGTATTAATCAGT
>JAWQFJ010023324.1:7500-12500 GCA_034096865.1 Theodoxus fluviatilis | reverse complement strand
CACAAACCAAGGGCTAAATGTAAGAAATAAGAGTTGCTTCCCTTGAAATTGTTTTGCTCTGTCGTTGAAATGTTTGCTCACATCTTGCCCGGTAATTATTTCAGAGCAGTTATTCTTTTAAAAAAGAAAAGTACAATATCAGCCTACCTTCTTGTAACGTCTCGCATAGGCTGGGTAATAATCACAGGTCGAAATGCGTGCCACAGCGCACATTTGTGATGATGACTTTCTTCCTTTCCCCGAAGGCAGCCATTTTGGCTATACACGGCGCAGCGGGCGCAACGGCTCTCCGGCGCGGTACGTACCGGTACGTACCGGTAGCCGTAACAAGTCGTTCAAGATGCTACCGGTACGTACCGGTACGTACCGGTAGGTGTCTTGAACACGCCCCAGTTCACAACTAGTTTTGTCACTCACTGTCATCACGATCGAACGTGCGAGAGATTTATCTGTACATCAACTTGGTGCAGATGTGGGTGAGGGTGCGGTGTGGGTGTGAATTACTGTTTGGGTTCGAGTGACTGTTTGAGTTCGAGTGACTGTTTGGGTTCGAGTGAGCGTGCGGATGTGAATGAGTGTGGATGTAGTGGGGGTGGGGGGTGGGGGTGAGTGTGGACATGAGTGAGTGTGTGGGTGTGTGAATATGTGGATGTGAGTGAGTGTGTATGTGTTGGGGGTGGGGACATGGGAAATAGGGCATGGGACGAAAGGATGGGAATGGAGATGGGTCTTTGATTATAGTGAGTGTCCGGCATGCGATCTTTGTGCTTTTACCAAACAGTGGTTGTAGAGACATTTCAACTATGTGCTACTGATTGATGATATCATACATTTGTTTGGTTCGAGCGGTACCGTAGAATTTAGAACTGTGCAGACAGTTTGTTTCCTTTGGTACTTCAATCAGTGGCAGAGTCTGAGTTATATCCTCCTCCTCCTCCTCCTCGTCGTCGTCGTCGTCGTCGTCGTGGTTTTCTTCTTCTTCTTCTCCTTCTTCTTCTTCTTCTTCTTCTTCTTCTTCTTCTTCTTCTTCTTCTTCTTCTTCTTCTTCTTCTTCTGCTGCTGCTGCTGCTGCTGCTGCTGCTGCTTCTGCTGCTGCTGCTGCTGCTTCTGCTGCTGCTGCTGCTGCTGCTGCTGCTCCTCCTCCTCCTCCTCCTCCTCCTCCTTCTTCTTCTTCTTCTTCTTCTTCTTCTTCTTCTTCTTCTTCTTCTTCTTCTTCTTCTCCTCCTCCTTCTTCTTCTATTTTTCTCGTCAAACCTAGTTAAACGTGTTGGACAATGTCTAATGTCAATGGATCTAAGGTTCTCCGTCCCTGATCTTTCTGTGGGAACATCCTGCTACAGTAATGCACGTCCTGCACAATTCAGGCGCACAAACGGCTGTGTAGGTGGACAGAGAAAGAGCAGGGGGTGGAATTCCACACGTGAGACGGCATGTTGCAAACACATTTGTTTGAACTCCGGCAAGTCCTGTGAAAATACCAACCTTGGATCTTCCTTCGGAAAGACAAAGAGTGATTTGCTCGAGCTGCGTTTCTCGTAAAAGCCATTCGTGTAGTCTACAGCTGCACACTGACGGTGACTGTGCCTTCTGGTCATACGGGCGTTGGCCCCAGGTATCAAGTTTTCCCTACCAAAACAAGGGGACGCAACTTAGAGCGAATCCGCGAAAATCGCCCACGCGTTCCATCTTGTAATCGAAAGACTGTGGTCGAATACAGCCTGGATACAGCTCTCATTTGTGCACCTACCCTTCGTATAAAATCAAAATGAACAACGTTAGTTTTGACCTCACTCATTTTCCTACTTTCGAAAATAAATCACAAATAAAATCACAAATTTAGCTCTCCCTCGTTTGTATACCTTTCGACATTAATCCACCAGCAAATATCTTGACCTGACCTTTTTATTTCATTGTTTTTGCACAAAACCCACGATTAAAAATATTGATTAAGCTCTCCCTCCTTATTCTGTCTGATGTAGTTTATCAGTAACCTTGATTTGGATTGTATTATTTACCTACATTATGCGTTCCATCCACAAGCAACCTTTTACTTATTTTCCCTCGTTTACCTCCCTTTTGACTCAATCCACAAGCAACCTTTTACTTATTTTCCCTCGTTTACCTCCCTTTTGACTCGATCCACAAGCAACCTTTTACTTATTTTCCCTCGTTTACCTCCCTTTTGACTCGATCCACAAGCAACCTTTTACTTATTTTCCCTCGTTTACCTCCCTTTTGACTCGATCCACAAGCAACCTTTTACTTATTTTCCCTCGTTTACCTCCCTTTTGACTCGATCCACAAGCAACCTTTTACTTATTTTCCCTCGTTTACCTCCCTTTTGACTCGATCCACAAGCAACCTTTTACTTATTTTCCCTCGTTTACCTCCCTTTTGACTCGATCCACAAGCAACCTTTTACTTATTTTCCCTCGTTTACCTCCCTTTTGACTCAATCCACAAGCAACACTTTACTTATTTTCCCTCGTTTACCTCCCTTTTGACTCGATCCACAAGCAACCTTTTACTTATTTTCCCTCGTTTACCTCCCTTTTGACTCGATCCACAAGCAACCTTTTACTTATTTTCCCTCGTTTACCTCCCTTTTGACTCGATCCACAAGCAACCTTTTACTTATTTTCCCTCGTTTACCTCCCTTTTGACTCAATCCACAAGCAACCTTTTACTTATTTTCCCTCGTTTACCTCCCTTTTGACTCGATCCACAAGCAACCTTTTACTTATTTTCCCTCGTTTAACTCCCTTTTGACTCAATCCACAAGCAACACTTTACTTATTTTCCCTCGTTTACCTCCCTTTTGACTCAATCCACAAGCAACACTTTACTTATTTTCCCTCGTTTACCTCCCTTTTGACTCAATCCACAAGCAACACTTTACTTATTTTCCCTCGTTTACCTCCCTTTTGACTCAATCCACAAGCAACCTTTTACTTATTTTCCCTCGTTTACCTCCCTTTTGACTCAATCCACAAGCAACACTGTTCACTTACTTCCCCTTTGTCACCTCCCCTTTGACTCAATCCACAAGCAACACTTTTCACTTACTTCCCCTTTGTCACCTCCCCTTTGACTCAATCCACAAGCAACACTTTTCACTTACTTCCCCTTTGTCACCTCCCCTTTGACTCAGTCCACGAGCAACACTCTTCACTTACTTTCCCGTGTTTACCTCCCTTTTGACTCAGTCCACATTCAACACTTTTCACCTCCTTCTCGTTGTTTACCCACTCACTCCACAAGCAACAACTTCCATTTTACTTCTCCTTATGACTCACCTTTTACACTTGATCCACAAGCAGAAGCCAACCACCAAAATCACCAGGAATCCAACACCTCCGCCCCCCATGGCAACATCTGAAAAGATCAGTAAATCCCCTGTCAAAGGTGCCAGAAATCTCGTATTCTATGACGTCCCTTTGCTAAAAACTCCTTTGTTTGATGTCATCGAAGTGAAGCTACTTAATGCAAGAACTGCCGTCCTCCGTGGAATTCACATCGATGAAAGCCTGCTGCGTGGACCATTCGTCTCGTTGTCCTACCCGAATGCCCTATGCACTCAATGGTCCATCATTGTAAAATCCGTTTCAACATGCATTCCTCCACCACTATTCACAAACAACTCTTTTCCAACTCTCAGATTATCCACTTATTAAGGCGAGTCCCCCTCGATCTACCTAAATGTATTTCGTCCATTATTAGCTTTCCTCATACATCCTCTACCCATCCATTTATCCATTCATCCATCTATGCATCAATCCATCCATCCATCAGTCAATCCATCCATCCATCAGTCAATCCATCCATGCATCAGTCCATCCATCCATGCATCAGTCCATCCATCCATGCATCAATCCATCCATCCATGCATCAGTCCATCCATCCATGCATCAATCCATCCATCCATGCATCAGTCCATCCATCCATGCATCAATCCATCCATCCATGCATCAATCCATCCATCCATGCATCAGTTAATCCATCCATGCATCAATCCATCCATCCATCAGTCAATCCATCCATGCATCAGTCCACCCATCCATGCATCAATCCATCCATTCATGCATCAATCCATCCATCCATGCATCAGTCCATCCATCCATGCATCAATCCATCCATCCATGCATCAGTCCATCCATCCATGCATCAGTCCATCCATCTATGCATCAATCCATCCATCCATGCATCAATCCACCCATCCATGCATCAATCCATCCATCTATGCATCAATCCATCCATCTATGCATCAGTCCATCCATCCATGCATCAGTCCATCCATCTATGCATCAATCCATCCATCCATCCATCAGTCCATTCATCCATGCATCAGTCCATCCATCCATGCATCAATCCATCCATCCATGCATCAGTCCATCCATCCATCCATCCATCCATCAATCCATCCATCCATGCATCAATCCATCCATCCATGCATCAATCCATCCATCCATGCATCAGTCCATCCATCCATCCATCAATCCATCCATCCATGCATCAATCCATCCATCCATGCATCAATCCATCCATCCATGCATCAATCCATCCACCCATGCATCAATCCATCCATACACTTGTTGGCTTCAATCTTTATTCATTGCGCCAACCTTTTCTGATCTAGAACACAAGTTTGCTTCCATAGGGTCCTCGCTTCACCTATGCTTCCATATGTCTACTCATCCCTCCTTTGCTCCCTCCTTACAATCATCCGACCATGTGTCCACCCATTCATGCACTCGTCCACTGGTGTATTTCTCTTTTCATCCCTCCTTCGCTCACTCCTTTCATCATCCGACCATTTGTCCACCCATCCATCCATTCGTCCGCTAGTCCATCTGTCTATTTATCCCTCCTTTGCTACCTTCTTCCATTCATCTCGTCCATTTGTCTGTCCATCCATTCACTCATCCGCATGTCTTTTGGTCTGTCCGTTAGCCCATCCGTCCATCCAACCATCCCTACCTCCACCCCTCCATTCACCCATT
>JAWQFJ010023324.1:0-2500 GCA_034096865.1 Theodoxus fluviatilis | reverse complement strand
AGGCGGTTTAGCGGGGCGAGGGCTCCGCTAACCGGAGCCACATGGGTGGCGAGCAAAGTTGTTTCGCTTTGCTGAGAAATCTCGTCGTGGGGGCCTGAGGTGGGTCAGCCACGAGAGTGGAAAGATAGCCTTTGGGTGAGACTGTGAGGAAAATTCGCTTTTGGGAGGAACCATGGCCTGGCGGCTTGAGGTATGTGCTATGCGCGACAATTCTTTGCCTTTGGGGAGATGACCGTTAATAAGGGCGGGAAGAAGGTCGGACTTGGGAATGAGTGAATTGTGTCTTAGAATTGAACTAAATCTCTTGGGGAGAGTTTGGGGGAATTCCTATCTCCATGAGTCGTGAAATTGTAATTCAATTCGTGAGCAGGGGAATGGTTTAAATTAACTTACTCGCTTGGCGCGGGAAAGTTTCAACTAAGCGTTCGGGCAAAAGTGCATCGCTTCTTGTTGAATTAAATTCTGTGTGAATTTTTGGGGGAGAAAGCGCGGTTTCTCATTAGGCAATTGGTTTTGTATTTCCAGGCCATTCTGAATTCTGTATCCACTCTGCAATCACCTGCCTCCTGTTAGAGTTAGTGAGGACTCTGTCCGCATACCCGACGCGCGCCCAGCGTCGGTCCACGAGCGATACTTCGGGAGCACGTGGTGTGCTCAATCCTCAACGGTTGTGGAGTCTCAGGCGCAAGTACTCTTTCCTAGTAGCTCTGGGAGCTACGAACTTCGTCTTTACCTAGCTGTGTGCTAATTCTGTGGTTTAGCGAAGACGCTGAGAGAATCAGCGGGATAGTCCACACGGGTGGGCTTACTGCCAGCGCAAGAGGCAGTGAGAAGGACTGTGTAGCGGTCGCTTCTGTAGTTGGATAACTACGAACTTCGTCTATGACTAGCTGTGTGCTATTGGGAGTCTAGCGAAGACGCCAGGGTATTGGCGTGGAAGTCCACTCGGTGTGGCCTAACTGTCAGAGTAAAGGGACAGTGTAGAAGTAGGACGGTCGGAACGCTAGCGTCTGTTCACTCGCACGGGGCGGTGAAGTGCGCGGCTAATGGTTGTAGTGACATACGACGAGAACAGTGCGAGGAATGAACTGATTCTTACGTAGGATGGAATTATTCGCACTCGTACTGACGGACCGGGGGGATTCCTATTGTATCGGAACGGACTTTCCGATTTCACTGACTGCTGGCGAGCTTGGTGCTCATCGTCAGTGACACCTCAGGACGGGAGAGGGGCATGGTCGGCTGCCCGCAGCCATGACGCAGAGACACCTGGGGCGTGTTCCTTCTTTGGTACTACCTGCAGCCTTCTATGAGGAAATGTTTCTTCTCGGACTTGTCAGAGCGCGGTGCTCGGGACAGTGTACTTTCAACGGATTGAAAGGGGAAGGGGGTAGGGGTCGTGTGCTAATTTTTATGAGGTTGGTTTGGTTTGGTTTTGGTTGGGTTGGGCTGTGCTATGTGAGTATTAGCGTGTTCTGGATCTCGAGTTTTTCCGGACTTCAAAAGGGTAAGGGAAACCTTTTTGTCTTTCTCTGCTTTGATTATCGACGTCTGTTTTTATAGCTCACGGGAGTTTGGACAGGACTGTTGTGCGAGAAAGGTGTGAACGCATGAGAGTTCGCGCGTGTCTGAATATCATTCTGTCTTGCCAGCCTGCGTGACCTGGGCGGAAGTGGGTCAGCGCGAGGGGAAGGGTGGTTGAACCAGCGGGGGGTTAACTCATTAATATTCAGACGGGAAGAGTGTTGTTGTGGCTTTGTGTTGGATAACTTGGCCAGCGGGATCGTGAAGAGGGACGGAAAAATCTTTCTGTGGGGATTGATGTTCCCTGATGCTCTGTGTTTTGGGGAAAGTTATGGGTTTAATTTAACGTTGAATTGTTAAATGTTTCAGTAGTGAAATATAGCAACTTCTTTCAGGTGGGAGAGTGCTTGTGACTTCTTTGGTACAGAAGTGTGGAATCTTATTTCTCTGTTGTGAGAATCTTTTCGTTCTGCTTGCGGGCGTTAGAACGAGTGGTTGGAAGAGGGTTTTTGCTGAAATGTAATTTCGAATAAGTTCCAGTTTCAGGTGTTTTCGTGGAGAAGTGTAGGAAGTGGGGTTTTCCTGTATTACGTTGTAACGTGGGCGTTGTTACATGCGTGTAATTTTTCCAGGCTTGAGTGTCTGGAATCACTTTGCTAGAGTGAGCTGTTGTTGTTTATTTTTGCCAACCCGACAGCGGAAGTACCCTGCCATCTCGTTTCCCCTGACGACGTTGTTGTGATTTTTGCTGCCATTTCATTGTTGATTAAACTTTGCTTATTTTGATTTATTCCTGATTCAGTGGTCCTTTTTCACGTGTTTGTTAAACATCGCTTGACTGTTTGTGGTGTCCCCCCAAGGAGTGGTGGTCGAGTTTAGCTGTAAACTCTGTTAGGCTAATTGTCCCTCCCCTCTTGGACGACTATGCCGTTCCTCGAGGGCGAGTCTTTCTATTATTAGCTAACTATACGCGACA
>JAWQFJ010023323.1:5000-35111 GCA_034096865.1 Theodoxus fluviatilis | reverse complement strand
TGGGTCGAATAAAAAAAAAAAAAGAAACGCTCGTGCATGTGTGATGTGACAAAGACTACAATGGTCATGTGATATCTTTCAGTCGCTAACTTCGGAACAAAAACATTATACATGTATATGCATTTTAGTGTCACTTGTGGTGCTGTGTGTTTGTGTGCACGCTTCTTTCTGTGTCTGCCCAAGCGCAAACTTGTGTGTGTGTATGTGTGTGTGTGTGTGTGTGTGTGTGTGTGTGTGTGTGTGTGTGTGTACGTGCGCAAGACACAATTTTATGTGTGTATAATTGCGAGTGCCTGTTTTTATGTGTGCATGCAAGCATGAGTGAGTACACGCATGTGTATGAATGCATACATTTTTGTGGCTGTGTATGACAATGAGGGAGCAAAATGTTGAGGAGTGTGTATTTCAAGCAGAGTTAACGACTGTACGAGTACAATGTTTGCGATTAATCTACTAATGTTAGATATGAGCTAAACATTCGGATAGTGACTGAGTTATTTATCAGATCGGAATAGTAACAGTCTTCCTTGTCCAAGACTAGTGTGGAAAGAATGTTCGGCAAGCTATCTGACTGACTAAAGTTATGTGTCACTCAAATAACTTTGGGAAAAGATCCTTCTGCAAACATTTCCTACATGACTTGTGGCGGATTACGAGGGTTCTGTAGTCTGAATGATGGAGTGGGTGAATGTCAGACGATCGCTAAGTACATCCGATCCCCATCTGTGAACGTTTTCAAAAGGAACACGAACGCTGAAGACGGCAGCGACTGTGGAAAGAAAAAAAAGTGAAAATTTAATGAGGAAAACCAAACTTAGCCCGGGGCGATTTGTTGAGCCTGGGCTGCCAGATCGTACAAAGTGACGTTTTTATCATAGCTTTAATGATTTGAAAAAAGTAGGGCTCTTCATTAGATTTATTTACAGCAGTCAACGCCTTCGCAGCAAATCACGGTTGATATCTGTTCTCTGACATTTATTGGTCTCGTTCCTTCTCCACCCTACAAGCCTCTATCAAAGAGGCGAGTATTAACGACTATGATTTATGCATGGCTCCGTGGATCGTCCTCTCTCTATAGAGACACCAGCGGGATCAAGTTTCAATGGATGACAAAGGCAATTATTACCTTACGGGAGCTCTGCTGTAAACATATTTCAGTCAGGACTGGCGTTGCGCCTTTGTCTGTCATAACTGATGTCCTCGTTTGTAGGAAAACGCCAGACTTCTTTCAGACGTCGGACGGTGGGATCTGATTCAGTCACTGACAATGGACTCCTTGCCAAGAAAGAGGCTTTGATTGATAGGATGGAACATGTGTGGTGGGCTGGGCCGGGGCAGGATGAGGAAAGGGGTGTCAATGAAGGAGTTTCGTGTATAGCGCATGACTGTGTTTCCATGTTTGCACACGTGAGCAACTGTGACCACTTATCTTGTGAAGCTTCTTTACTTTGAGATGAATATCTGTTCTTATTACTTCACGAAACTTGATGATACGACAGCTTTCTAGTATGAAAGAAATCATGTTCGTCCTAATCGCTGAATTGTGAAGGAATAAATCATGTCATCAGATGCAGTTATGAATTAAACCAAAGTTCGTGTGGTCTTCTAAGATACTGAGAATTTAAATAATAATTCACAGTTGCAAACAAAAATGGAACGAATACTTCCGATAGAGATGATAGAGTGCAAATGAAACAAAGAGAGATAACATCGTCCACAGTCTTTAAAACAAAGGGACATAACACTATCTGATCAGGACCTTCCAAGGAAATTTTCAATGTCATGTGAAGCTTAGTATGACAAAGATATATTTGCTATGGCAAACGATGAAAACCCTCCTTAGTAATTCCATGACAGTTTTTAAAACGTATGTGACTCCCAAGGTAGCCCAGCAGAATACATTGTTACGCAGATGAAGTGCATTTCGTGGCAAACGATTTATACCCAAATGCTCTGATTCTCAGATTTGCTTTGATGTTGGAAGATGAGGAACAAGGTGAGACTCGAGTGTCACTGCTGTGTTCAGTGTACTTTACTTAATTAAACGGAATGGAACGTAAGTTGAAGGGAAGTGGGGGAGGGGAGGAATGGTGGAGGAGGGAAGAGGAGTGACAGCTAGACATCTGTCTATTCTTCAAAGCAGTGGTACGTTCAATACCATTTCGTCAGCAAGACGAAACATCATCACAACCATTTAAGTTGATAGCCACTCCTTATACATTCTCGGGAGATTTTGCAAAACACACACAAGGAGTGCGAGTGACTCGCCGCAGACTTTGCCTGACAGACCAGTTTAACCTCGTAGTTTCTCGTTCCGCGAGATCTGGTTGCCGCCATCTTGGAGGTCAACACCATGGCCTTATCGTTCCGTGGCATGTGCAAAGTAGAGATAGCTGTGTGTGAATGTGTGCTTCTCATCGGCTATTTAAAATGAATTTGAGTAACTAAAATCGTGGCTGGATGCTGCGAGCAAAATTTCTTGTCGAAACTGTTATCATTCCATTCGTGTGTGCCATAGTCGGCCGTATTGGTGGTGCTGTCGATTACTGGGAGCTCACTGGTCGTGTGACGTAAATGTAGAATGATCATTGGCTTGAAGGTTTTATCAAACTGCCCGGTTGATAAAGTGTAAAGCCGTTTGAGACCCAGACATGGGTGATTAGTCGCTTTATAAAAACCACGCATTTACTCTTCTTTTGGCTTCTCCGTATTCCATTGACAGACGTGTAAGTCCATGGAACCGACCGTTTCATATTTCCAGCAAACAGTATGCAAAATGAAATAAATTTCACCACTTTGTCAGGCCTCTCAGAAAAAAGCGTAAAATGTGCATAAATGAAAAAGAATGAACGTGACGGCATTATTTCAGTAACAACATGTTATTGTCATTACACTTTCAAAGTGGATGAAAATGGATTCATTAATTTACAGTTGATTTCTTATCTTCATATACTTTCCCTCAGTCCCAGTTTGCCTGCCTGCGTGCTCACACATGCACACAACGCGTGCATACACACACACACACACACGCACACACACCCCCACATATACATACACAAGCAAATACACACAAGCACATATACACATACATACATACATACATACATACACACACACACAAACGCACACACATACACACACACACGCAAACACACACACGCAAACACACACACACACACATATACACACACATACTGTGTATACACATACACGGCGGCACGCAAACTCCGTCAAAATCTCCTTTCCACAGGCTTACCCACCCCCTCCACCCCCACCACCCCACCCCCCCTTCATTGTATCTCCCTACACCGTCTAATCACCATATCTATTCCAATAAATAAATAAAAACACACACGCTCAACCCTCCCACCCACCCCACAATTAATGCACACATACTCTCTCTCTCTCTCTCTCTCTCTCTCTCTCTCTCTCTCTCTCTCTCTCTCTCTCTCTCTCTCTCTCTCTCCTCTCTCTCTCTCTCCCAAGTGTCAGATACCAGGTGCCCATTTTGCCCAAATGAAACTGAAACTGAAGAACATTTTCTGTTCAAATGCTATAAATATGACGAAATTAGAAATAAATACATAACAAAGTATACTCGAATGACTGTCCATCCAACATTGAAATATATGGTCAATGGCCGTGGTGTATGTAAAACAAGGGACGTAGCTATGTTCATCTTTTATGCTCTGAAACTGCGCAACCAGGCGGTAGAAGAAGTTCATCAACCACAACTACTGAATTAATTAATTGATACTGAACATTATTCTGATGAAAACTTTATATAAAAACCCAATGCGCGAATATATGTACGTGTGGAAAAAGGATGATATAGGTGTGATATAAAGTACACATTCAAGACAAAGACCAACTTATTTTAAAATGCAAATTAGAAATCAACTGCTGTATATATTTAAGAGATGCCTAACAACCCCCTATCTCTAATCCACTGAATTATGAGGTCAAAACACTGCATAGATCCTTGTATGAGAAAGTTTATGCAAAAAAATCGTATGATATTTATGAAGTACAGCTATTAGTGAGACTTGCATTTTACGTAAATTCTACCTTGTCCATAACGTATTTACACATAATACATTTTACACATCATTTGATTATGTAAGAAAATGCCAAATATTTTACACAGTCATGTACATAATGTAATCAATGATGGGTCGTCGGCCGAAATAAAGTCAATCAATCAATCAATCAATCAATCTCTCTCTCTCTCTCTCTCTCTCTCTCTCTCTCTCTCTCTCTCTCTCACACACACACACACACACACACACACATACACACACACACACACACACACACACACACAATCTTGTTGCCACTCAAGGGACGCAATCTTCAAAACAAGAGAACGCACAAGGGAGACAAATCGACCTAGCCCGGCCTTGCAGCAGGCACGTGCCTCTGAGAGGATGAGATCAAAATGGGGGGGGGGGGGGGGGGGGGGGGCGGGGGAGGGGGGAGGGGGGGGGGGGGGGAGAGACTTTCATGACTGGCGGCGGAGGAGGGGTAGAGGGTAGCGGCTGACAGCTTCATGGCCATAGGGCTGGTCAGGGTGATGGAGGAGCAAATGGTCAGTAGTGGTGTTTGGACAGGCACCCATCAGTCAGTTTCCTCGGGAGAGCATCAGGGCACACCTCTGACAGTGAGCTATGAGCAGCCGGGCTGGCGTTGACAGCAAGACAGACAGGCTGAGTGCCCCTTCAGCTAACGAGCCTTGAAGTGACGGGTCTTCCGTGCCTGGATGGCCACCCCTGGTGCAAGTGTTGTGATTGCCGACATCGGTAAAGGCCGAAGTTTGGTCAGTACACCGTTGTTACATGGTAAATGAAGTCGGCAATGATTCTCAGGTTCAGTTTGTTTGCTTTGAATAGCAGAGCTTCTGTTCCCACTGTGTTAATTGCTTTTATTATCATTGTTGTTGGTGGCGGTGGTGGTGGTGCTGGTGGTTCACTTGTTGTTTTTGCAGCTGCTGCTGTTATCAATGTTGCTGCTAATGCAGCTAGCCTCGCTGGTCCTGCAGTCGGAGTTGTTGAAATATTGTTCTGCTGCTTCTGCTGCTGCTGTTCCTTCTCCTCTATCTTTCACTGGTATGAGTGGAGATGATGGTGGCGTATTTCCTCTTCCTTTGCTTGTAATCAATTTTTCACTTGTTTCTGCATAGGCTCTTGCTGATCATATTTTCTTCCCACGTCCTCGTCGTCCTCCTCCTCGTCGTCGTCGTCCTCCTCCTCCTCCTCCTCCTCCTCCTCCTCCTTCTCCTCCTCCTCCTCCTCGAGCAGACACTACGCCTGCTACTAGCAGTCAGACTGTGTTGGCTCTTCATCCTTCACCCCAGCACCGTCAGACCTTTCTCTTTTCTGCCTGCCACCCGACGTTCCATCAGATAACCAGCCAGGAGTAAAAATGATCCTGGGCCGGGCAAGCACCCGTCCTGTGTGACACGCTGTTGATCACGGGCGTCAGGGCTGTCTTGGGGAAAGACGGAGTGGAGGGATGATGGAGCGAGGCCCACTCCCTCCCCTGGCTTCCCCGCACTCCTGATTAACTGCAGGCACCGCCCCAGAGTGAAGGAGCACCAGGCCCGTCAGTTCGACCAGACCAAAGGAATTCGCCCTCCAGGAGTTGTCTCCCTTGGTAGAATGGTGACGTCAGAATTGTTGTCTCCTCGCCATCCTCACCATCCCCTTTCCCCTTTCTCCTATCCCATACCTAGACCTCCGAGAAGAAAAGCTGTTGTATATTGGCATTTGTCAAGAAGCCTCCTCCACCAGCCGTTGAATCAAAGAAAGCATATTGACAAGTCTTATATGCTGTTGGTCTGTAGAACGCTCACCTTTTCTTAATTGAAAGTGCAAACAGAGTATGCTAAAACGTCACTACAGGCTGTTGACCTTTAAAGTCCTTTTTCCCCGCAGCAGAAGCGATCAAAACACGCTGGAAAGACCAACTTTAATGTTAGTCCTTAAGGCTCTACTTTTCTTTGTTGTAGAGGTGAACAATGCAGTCAGGAAAGAATCATCGTAGTATGATAGCCTTTCATAAAGTCCCCGTATTCTGTTGAAGAAGCGAACAAGAAAACATCCTTTAAAGAACCACACATTCCTGGTTGTCACACCTCTTTTTTTCTATTGTAGAAGCTAGTCGGGCCTGCCGGAAAGCAGTGCAGTCACCGTAGTGTTTTGGCTTTTACAGCTCCATGCTTTCTGTTTCAGCAACGAGCTAGACATGGTGGAAAGTCACAGACTGTCGGCCGTGAAAGCTTTCCTTCCCTTTCTGTGCAATGGAGACAACCAGGAATAGTTGATAGAGTCATACTTATACATGTATATCTGCTTTTAGAACCCCAATTTCTCACTCGCAGAGGTCAGCAAAGCATGAGAGTTACACATAATTTCTTCTCTCGGACACACCTGACTCTGATTTCGAAGGCAGTAGGGCATGCTGGAGAGATCGTTGTACTGCTGGCCTGTCCTACCTCTGTCTCTTCTGCTTCGCCCTCTGTACAAGTGATGTGGAGACGGAACACACTAGAAACAGTTAGCAGTCTGTTGACCTTCAGAACCCCAGTTTCTCACTTGCTCTTGTAGCAGCCAGTAATGCATGAGAATCAGATTACCTCTTGTTGTCACAACCTCTCATTTTCTTCGACGCTCAAGAGAGTAAGTAAGACGTACAGAAGAGATCCCTACACTGTTGGACCTGCAGGCTTTGCCTCCTTCAGTTCTCTCCCTCCCTTTCTTCCCTTCCTCAATGCAGATGAAGACCGGGCATGCTGGATTGCTCTACGCCTGGCTGCCTGAGGAGGGTTGGGTAGGCTAACGTGGGAGAGAATGAGAACCATCCATCACTCCCGGATCAAACAGTCGCCAGAAGGAGATTTCGGCAGCAGATTCGCCTATGAAATCACGGACGTACCCCATAAATCTCCCAGGGTATGGAAGGCGTAGGTAGAGATAAGCGGCCATTGTTTGTCGGTGTTGACTGCAGACAAAAGGCGCCTGATGGCAGGGAGCAGATAAACCTCAGGACTCCGCTGACAGATCGTAAAAAGGATCTCTGGCCCCACTCGCTCGTAAATCATCGCTTCAAAAGCTGATGTGTTGTATTAATTGCTTATCTATTCCGAGCAAGGATAGCATTATCGGGCTGTCGGGCTCCGTCTCCCCTCTCTGATCAATACCTCGTGAACTATTAATGGTCCACGGTGTCAATCACTCACCACCGCGGGGTTGAATTTATGACACCACAGTTGGAGTTGCCTTTCATCACGCACTTTATGAGTCGGGTGATGATTCAAAGCGAAATTCCCCCTTCAAATAGATAAGAACATTAAGGCCAGTGCTGCTGAGAGTTTGACGTCTGGAAACCGATGCAAAGCCAGTTTCCTGGGGACCTGGCTGGCGACCCGATCTGGAAAGGAATTACCAAATAAATTTCTTCAAAGGTTTCCCCAAAATGTAAATGTCTCCCGCAGTCTTTGCTCCTTCCATCAGACTACTGCTTTATCTGGCCCATTCCTGTCCCGGCAACAACTGCCAGGCGGAAGCTGGGAAACGCTGGGCCTGCGCATGCAGTTAATGTCTTCCACGAGGACTCCAGGGTATCTGCTCTCTGCCTGCTCTCAAACTGTTTGACCTCCAGCTGTCTAGTCTTAATCCCTTCATTCTCGGCTGTCTTTCTCTCTCGCTCGCGCTGTCTAGTCTCTCCAGCTGTCCGATTAGGCCGATATGAGTTAGTCTGAACTCTGTTGCCTGATCCTCTTACCGTTCACGGAGAGTTTAATCTCTGTAGTCGATTGGGTGTAGGATGTCCGAGCGTAAGCCTCCTGATCTGACTATCTCTACTTCTGCGTTGTCTCTGAGGGATCAGTGCTTGCTTGACTGATGTGACTGGATTGAGATAGTTTGGGATCAGTTTCTCTGTTCCTAAACCTACACGGTTTGTGGCTGTCCGTTCCCTGGCAAACTGTCTTTACCATCACTTGTTTTGCATAGTACTCTAATGGATGTCGTATTGTTCGGGATGACTGACTGCTTAAATAAAGAAATGTATGCATGTTGTCTATGTTTTGGTCTGGACCCCTTCACTCATTGCACGAGTTCTGGTTGTCTTGCCCAGAGCCCTCTGTAACTATCATCACCTTCTGTCTGGTCTTGCTGCTCCTGCTTCTGCTCCAGACAGAATGGTCTGCATCCTTGTTACATGGAAGTGTTATAGGTAACTTTTAAAGATTTAGTATAGATCACGTGGGGGTCGTCTTTGGACACTGATTGGACACTCAGTACACCGACCCCTCAAATGAAAGAGCTAGAATGTAGAATAAAATCCCTCTGCTCCACTCGAGGTACTCTAGGCACTCCCCACTCTAAGCACTCTCCACTCTAAGTACTCCCCACTCTAGGCACTCTCTGCTCTTGGCAGTCTCCACTCTAGGCACTCTCCACTCTAGGCACTCTCCACTCTAGGCAATCTGCACTCTAGGCACTCTCTGCTCTTGGCAATCTGCACTCTAGGCACTCTCCACTCTAGGCAATCTGCACTCTAGGCACTCTCTGCTCTTGGCAATCTGCACTCTAGGCACTCTCCACTCTAGGCACTCTCCACTCTAGGCACTCTCCGCTCTAGGCAATCTCCACTCTAGGCACTCTCCACTCTAGGCAATCTGCACTCTAGGCACTCTCCACTCTAGGCACTCTCCACTCTAGGCACTCTCTGCTCTAGGCAATCTCTACTCTAGGCACTCTCCACTCTAGGCAATCTGCACTCTAGGCACTCTCCGCTCTAGGCACTCTCCACTCTAGGCAATCTGCACTCTAGGCAATCTCCACTCTAGGCACTCTCCACTCTAGGCAATCTGCACTCTAGGCACTCTCCACTCTAGGCACTCTCCACTCTAGGCACTCTCTGCTCTAGGCAATCTGCACTCTAGGCACTCTCCACTCTAGGCACTCTCCACTCTAGGCACTCACCACTCTAGGCACTCTCTGCACTCTAGGCACTCCCCACTCTAGGCAATCTCCACTCTATTCACTCTGCACTCTAGGCAATCTCCACTCTAGGCACTCCCCACTCTAGGCACTCTCCACTCTGGGCAATCTGCACTCTAAGCACTCCCCACTCTAGGCACTCTCCACTCTAGGCACTCTCCACTCTAGGCACTCTCCACTCTAGGCACTCTCCACTCTAGGCACTCTCCACTCTAGGCACTCTCCACTCTAGGCAATCTCCACTCTAGGCACTCTGCACTCTAGGCACTCTCCACTCTAGGCACTCCCCACTCTAGGCACTCTCCACTCTAAGCACTCTCCACTCTAGGCACTCCCCACTCTAGGCACTCTCCACTCTAGGCACTCTCCACTCTAGGCACTCTCCACTCTAGGCACTCTGCACTCTAGGCACTCTCCACTCTAGGCACTCTCCACTCTAGGCACTCTCCACTCTAGGTACTCCCCACTCTAGGCACTCTCCACTCTAGGCACTCTCCACTCTAGGCACTCTCCACTCTAGGCACTCTCCACTCTAGGCACTCTCCACTCTAGGCACTCTCCACTCTAGGCACTCTCCACTCTACGTACTCTCCACTCTAGGCACTCTGCACTCTAGGCACTCTCCACTCTAGGCACTCTCCACTCTAGGCACTCTCCACTCTAAGCACTCTCCACTCTAGGCACTCCCCACTCTAGGCACTCTCCACTCTAGGCACTCCCCACTCTAGGCACTCTCCACTCTAAGCACTCTCCACTCTAAGCACTCTCCACTCTAGGCACTCCCCACTCTAGGCACTCCCCACTCTAGGCACTCTCCACTCTAGGCACTCTCCACTCTAGGCACTCTCCACTCTAGGCACTCTGCACTCTAGGCACTCCCCACTCTAGGCAATCTGCACTCTAGGCACTCTCCACTCTAGGCACTCTCCACTCTAGGCACTCTCCACTCTAGGCACTCCCCACTCTAGGCACTCTCCACTCTAAGCACTCTCCACTCTAGGCACTCTGCACTCTAGGCACTCTGCACTCTAGGCACTCTGCACTCTAGGCACTCTCCACTCTAGGCACTCTCCACTCTAGGCACTCTCCACTCTAGGCACTCTCCACTCTAGGCACTCTCCACTCTAGGCACTCTGCACTCTAGGCACTCTCCACTCTAGGCACTCTCCACTCTAGGCACTCTCCACTCTAGGCACTCTCCACTCTAGGCACTCTCCACTCTAGGCACTCTCCACTCTAGGCACTCTCCACTCTAGGCACTCCCCACTCTAGGCACTCCCCACTCTAGGCACTCTCCACTCTAGGCAATCTGCACTCTAGGCACTCTGCACTCTAGGCAGTCTCCACTCTAGGCACTCCCCACTCTAGGTACTCTCCACTCTAGGCACTCTCCACTCTAGGCACTCTCCACTCTAGGCACTCTCCACTCTAGGCACTCTCCACTCTAGGCAGTCTCCACTCTAGGCACTCTCCACTCTAGGTACTCTCCACTCTAGGTAATCTCTGCTCTAGGTACTCTCCACTCTAGGCACTCTCCACTCTAGGTACTCTCCACTCTCTCCACTCTAGGTACTCTCCACTCTAGGTAATCTCTGCTCTAGGTACTCTCCACTCTAGGCACTCTCCACTCTAGGTACTCTCTGCTCTAGGTATTCTCTGCTCTAGGTACTCTCCACTCTAGGCACTCTCCACTCTAGATACTCTGCACTCTAGGCACTCTCTGCACTCTAGGCAGTCTCCACTCTAGGCACTCTCCACTCTAGGCACTCTCCACTCTAGGCACTCTCTGCACTCTAGGCACTCTCCACTCTAGGTTCTCTGCACTCTAGGCACTCTCTGCACTCTAGGCAGTCTCTGCACTCTAGGCACTCTCCACTCTAGGCACTCTGCACTCTAGGCACTCCGCACTCTAGGCACTCCCCACTCTAGGCAATCTGCACTCTAGGCACTCTGCACTCTAGGCACTCTCCACTCTAGGCACTCTCCACTCTAGTCACTCGCCACTCTAGGCACTCTGCACTCTAGGCACTCTCCACTCTAGGCACTCTGCACTCTAGGCACTCTGCACTCTAGGCACTCTCCACTCTAGGCACTCTCCACTCTAGGCACTCCCCACTCTAGGCACTCCCCACTCTAGGCAATCTGCACTCTAGGCACTCTCCACTCTAGGCACTCTCCACTCTAGGCACTCCCCACTCTAGGCACTCTGCACTCTAGGCACTCTCCACTCTAGGCACTATCCACTCTAGGCACTCCCCACTCTAGGCACTCTCCACTCTAGGCACTCCCCACTCTAGGCACTCTCCACTCTAGGCACTCCCCACTCTAGGCTCTCTCCACTCTAGGTACTCTCCACTCTAGGCACTCTCCACTCTAGGCAGTCTGCACTCTAGGCACTCCCCACTCTAGGCACTCTTCACTCTAGGCACTCTCCACTCTAGGCACTCTCCACTCTAGGCAGTCTGCACTCTAGGCACTCCTCACTCTAGGCACTCTCTGCACTCTGCCTGCTTCCCTCCCCACCTGTAGATTAGTACTCCTGTTCCATGAGTGATCCGTGAGAAAAAGGATTGCTTCCATTTTGATTGAAAGCTGCAATATTTTTATTGTTCTATTATCAAATCCCCCTTTTTAAAATCATCCAAAGTTTCCTTCCCATTTTTTACAAACTGCCAGAAGAAAAGGAAGAAACACTAGTTTGTAACGCCGGTGGAGATGCATAGTTTGTAACAGAAGCAAGTGGATTGACGAACGTATTTGGATATCTGACACCTCCAAATAATTTACCTGTGCCTCAGTAGTCCAGTGAAAATGATATGATTTTGTGTAACGAGGATGTGCGCAGTTATATGTCCACCATGCATTCTCCTCGAGCAGACTGCATGCAAGTCTCACGGGTAAATCAACACTGGTTAAAACTCATGCATGTACACATATAATGTCGGTGTGTGACCGTCACCGCAGCTCAGTAAATATTTTTAAAAACCTCGCAGCCCTCTTCCCACTCTGTCCCAACTCAAACGCCCCTGGCCGGCACCTTTATCTCTTATTGGCATTGGCTTTGGTAATCTCCCCCTCGGGCCCCGTCCCTCGGGCCCCGTCCCTCGGGTTCCACGCACAGGTGTTCCTCCTCAGTTGTTGGAACGAGGCTTGGAACGTCGATGCTGGCTTTGTGGACAACCAGGAAGAGAGCTGAGCGATTTGATCTCCAATGATGCAAATGAACATCGACATTGAGGCATCGCTTTTAACAGCATTGCAGTAGGCTGACTCGGCAGAGAATGATATATCCGTTTCAAGGGTGCGAGTGCGTGCTTAAATTCCTGCATGCTTGTATATACATGTGTTTGCGTACATGCGCGCGCGTGTGTTTGTGTGTGTGTGTGTGTGTGTTTTTGTGTGTGTTTTTATGTGTGAGTGTGTGTCTGTGTGTCCGTGTCTTTACGACCATCTGTCTGCCGGCATCACATTCGTGTTACATGTATTTTTGCTTTCTGCCAGGAATGTGCACGTTTAATTATTGATCATAACGGAAAGTGTTACAATGCTGAAAATGAAAAGTGATCAATTGAAAAAAAAAAGAGCAATCAAAATCAGCGCAACTTAACCCCCCCCCCCCCCCCCCCTGTTTTTGTTTGTTGCAATTAATGAAAAGGTTAAAAAGTGTGGACCTGAAGATTTCGACTTCTGAAAATGGAGAGAGATAAGAAATTGTCCCCCTGCTGACACTTTTACACAGGTATTATATCACTAAAAACCATCAAAGCGTCAGGTGCGTTGACTTCTTCATCTCTGACTGGCTTTTTATGTTAAATGTCGTACAAACGCTACAACCAGATATGGTTGGTCTTCGTGCATTCGAGCACAGACGAGGGAAGTCAAGGAACCCGAAAGATTTAATGGAGAACGATAATTTAATGCACTCACGTACACAGGTAATATTTCATTATTAGAAACCAGTCAAAAAACTTCCCACCCAAGAGGGCGAATTACAACCGCTCTCCTGAGCTAGTGTTGGCATTCCAACACACAGCTTTATAGCTACAGATGTGTGCAGCCTTCGGAAACTCCAGGCTCCACGCGCATAGCGCATTCACCTTGTCTATCATTTCCCTCCCAGGACCTTTGGGAAGACGCATCTATCGATGGCGCATTGCGCAATTGGCCCAAACTGCCAGGCGCGCATTCAACTCCAATCCCAGAGGGACAAGCCTGGGGAACGCTTACAGGATTGGGAGCGGTTGGAGTGTGAAACAGATAGGATGGCCAATCCTGTCCGACTACCGATCGCTGCATGTTTGACTATCTGACTTTTATGTGCAGCCGAGCATTTCAAAGTCACCCAGTGGCTTCTGGGAGAGAGCACGGGAGAACGATCCACGGCCACAGATAGACCTTGTCATGAAGGACGGAGCCCCTTTCCATCACACTCTTGGACGCGACGTCCATGTGGGAGAAGAGTTAAAACTACACTGAGAGCCAGGTGCAGAGACGCCAAATACGATTGAGGAGATCAGCCAAGGCAAAGCAGGTTTCCGGACTCCAGTAATGAGATACATTTGCATGCATGATAAGTCTGGTAATGGAGGATAGATGATACAACTGATTAGTAGGCTACACAGTACGACACTAAGTAGAAGAGAGATGAGATTGCTAGAAAGAAGAAAGAGTAGAATGATGAAAGAATGAAATAAATAGTTCAGTGGGTAAAAATTTGGATAACAGATTAAATACTCATTATACGATGAAGCTAAATGCATCGAAAAAGGACTGTAATGATCGAATCTAATATAATGTACACGAAGAAAAGTGGTAGCCGAACAGCAAAAGATAGAACAGTAAAGTGACTGAATTGCACTGAGCATCCGGGAATTGTCTATCTGATTCAAACATTAAATGACATGTAAAAGGAAAAGAAGAGAATACTCTCGGGAAGAAATGTATGACTCAATGAAGATTTCATGAAAAATTTACCTTTATATAATCTTCTTCCTCTATATTCAATGCTAAGTACTTTGCCCTAGCATGAGAGTGCTTGCTCACTCCATATTTATGTAAGCATGGACGTCTCTCAGAGGTATTTATCATCTTTTGTCTATGACCTACCCCATACAGCCTTGACATAAAGCCTCAGGCATGGACAAACTCCATTCCTGCCCACAGGGCATGACAGCCAATTGATGGCGAATCCCAACTTCAATCATATACCAATGTGCGACATACAAATCTCCAACCTTGTCTAATAATGCTCTCTGCAAGAGATGGTTTTGTGTTACAGCTGTTCTTTAAAGTGTTCATACAGGAAGCAGTACAGAACAGAACAAAAAACAACAACTCGAGCTTCATCAGCCAAGACCACATGAACAAACAAGCTGTGTTTTTTTAGGCTGTATATTATGTGGGTTTCCGACGTCATACCTCATGGCATTCTTACGACAAGCTGAGCAGAAACTTAGCTAACCGAAGATTACATGCGCTTAGCTTACGCCTCCTAGTTTTGCATGACCAACATCATGCTGCCCTATGACCAACATCATGCTGCCCTATTACAAACTATGCATGCAGGAACTTAGGAAATCAAAGATCACGAACGCATTGCCTACTCTAGCTATCAAATGTTTTCCTTGCTTTTAATGACCAACACCATCATGCTGCCCTATGACAAACTATGCATGCAGAAACTTAGGAAACCGAAATATCACAAGCGCATAGTCTACTCTTTGTATAAATGTCTTTCCTCGTTCTGGATGACCAATATCATCATGCTATCCTTCGATAAGCTATACAGAAACTGGAAACCAAAGATAACAAGCTCATAGCCTACTCTTCCTATCAAATGTTTTTCATTGTTGGGATACCAACAACATAATGCTGGTGTAACTGCCATTGGATTTCCAGAGAAAGTGAAGCAACACTAATAAACCAGTAGCAGTGGGTCCGAAACGCATTGCCGGTGCTTCCTATGCCATCCGAAGCCATGCATCACGGTTGATTTTGAAACGCCATGACTAATGCCGCTTTAAACGCTCTGATGCAGAAAGCGGAGCGCGGCAGTCTATTCGTGTGAGGATTGCGCGAGTCGAGGGTCTGTCTGCGTGGAATAAGAGGATAAGACCTCCATAAGCTGACAACTTATCTCCCTCCCCGTCCTCGCCCTCCTCTCCCAGGTCTGCTGCTGAAAGGGCCAATATGTCCATCACGCGTCACACGGACAGGCGAATTGAGCGGTGATCAATAAACATTTAACCTAACTTGACAGCAAAATAGATGGCGGCGCCCCCCTCACCGCGGCAAAAAGAAGTGCCGGGATGTCAGACGTCAACGATAGGCGCACTTGGCAGACACGTGGCAAGCTCACGGAGGTACAGCCGTCAGAAAAGCCGACCTAACCGAAAAGTCTTCTGGTTCGCCCGTCAGAGGCTTTTTTCTGGCAGATCCGCTCATCTGTCAAAGCTGTTGTGTTCCCAGGCATTGCTCAGCTCTGCACTGCATGAAGTGCAGGTTCGGATGCAAGTACTGCCGGTAATGGGTTGCAGATTGCGATGTCGACCTACATTAGTATCGCAATGAGTGATGCGAATTGTTGACAACAATGCGCAATCCACAGGCTGAATGAAGCGTCTTTTAACAAACCCTTCAGCTCTTCACAGACTTTCTGCGTGAGATTGCTTCTACAAAGGCAATCTCGTCTCCACCCATTTGCAAGTCGTGCTAAGTCAGATACATGGTCATCACTGCAGAAACGACGGCTCGATCTTCTGGTAACTCATAGTGAGTATGATGCATCTTTTCAAACCCCCTTCTAATCTTCTCATACTTTCGGCTGCAAATCGTTTCTACGAAGGCAATCTCATCTCAACCCTCATGCAAGCATACTGAGTTGGATACACGGCCCCATCTGCGGGTTGGGCGGATCTCTTGCTGGTTGCACGGAGGCACTTGGAGCATCATCTGAGACCCGACAACCATTACTCAGTGTCGCAGAACTGCCTGCTCTACACAGGAGCGACGACCGGCAGGGCAGATCCACAGCATTGCTAATTCTTCGTGTCGTGAGTTTGCAGTCCTACCCAGTCACCCCGAGTGCGGCATCTGCACCCAGGCTTCTGGAGGCTGGGGCAGCACCGCTGGAAAAGCCGGGCTCAGACGTCGACATAAAACGCACATTTGCCAGCCTGTTGGGCTGCCAGCGGCCGAGATCATTAACAACGGCAAATCGTGCAGAAAACGTCGGCAGCCCTCCGTGAGGCATCCATCACTAGGGCCTGTCAGGCCTCGGGTCTGGGACGTGGACTCGCCTCCCGCAGCAGTGCCACGGCCCGCTCTCCTCCGTCCTGAGAGGATTCCACGCGCTGGTAACGCGTGGAGTTGGATCGGTCTTGGATCCTCGTCTGGCTGAAGGTCCTCAGTCTCTCATCTCCTTCAGTCCTTGCCTCCACGTGGTCCATAGAGCTTGTGCGTATCAGAGGTAACGTGGTTCAAAGACTGCCATGTGTCTAAGGTGATGACGTTGCGCAGATAACTCGTCGACACGTTCAGAACGTCAAATTGCAAGATATGAATTACTGCATGTGTCAGAGAACTTTTGGAAAAACACGTCTCTTCAGACGTCACTTTGTGGGTGTGTTTGTGACTGCTTTCTGTACCGTGCACTTACAAATCGTGAGGTCTTCTTGTATCTCGTGGCATGAATTGTCCTTGGAAATTTTCTTCGAAAGATTGATAGAAGAGCTTGTGTGAAAGCAACAAAGTGACGCATTAACGTCACGTCAAGTTTTTCAGCGAAATTGTCAAATCAGCACAAAGTTAACCAGTACGTCGTGTACCCCACACAACTTATGCCTTTGAGTCGGATACCTTTACTGGAAACTATTGCAATGGAACCTGATTTAACAAACTGATTTTTACATGCAATCAATGGATTTTAACAAAGGAGATGTCTGTCTTTTTGTAGTCAATATTTGTGTACTTGCAAGTTTCACCATCGATGCATCGAGGTCCCAGTATTGGCCAGGTCAGTTTAAGAGTGGACATCATCCTAAATAGTCCTTCCATGGCCACAACGCTGAGCACGTGTTCACGATTCTCAGCATACTCCAGTTGGCCTCTGTCAAAGGGCATCGAGTCAACACACTTAAGGAGATATTTTAATAACGCTCTGACCCAAAAATGGATTTTGTCAAGCCCTGACTAAATTTCATTGTTTTTGACAAATATTATCAAGTGTTTATTTTCTTATTGAGAAATGACACAGTGGAAACTTTGTTTTTGGCAGAGTTTGTACTTCCTTTAGGACATCTGCATATTCCGTGCTTCTAGTCTGTAGACCGACTAACGGTAAAAGATAAAGTCCTCAAAAGGAGATGTCGTACAAAAAAGAACGACCAATGTGCGTGATGATATCAAAGTGATATCTTCCCCTCCGAAAAACGTGAGCCAACAGAAAATGACCACGGGAAAAGGTATCGATGACCAGGAAAGTCAGCATCCAGAATCCAAACATGGGGTAAAATAATCAGTAAAATCGTATTGTACTTTTAGAACAGTTGAAACCGACTTACCATGTCGTATCTCGAGATTGTCCTCGCACAAGCATTGTGTTCACTTATAGTTGACCTCACAAGAACCAGAGAATACGTAGAATGGGTGATGGAATGGGCGTAGTGGCGGTTGTCCCTCGGGTCAAGGATAACGTGCCCGTGCTTACTGTGAACTCGTACATGGCCCCGCAGGCCAAGTTTGGAGAGGCAGAGACGAAGGCAGGCGGGGCTCTGGAACTCCGTTGACGTCACAGGGACCGTCGCAGCTCTGTGGCGACGTACGTGGGCTACCACATGTCACCGCCGACAGTCCACCTCTAGCAAGTCAGGGATTGTATTATGGCCTAATTGGACTAACGATCTATCAGCCTACATAGGCTATGTAAGACTATTGATCACGAAAATCACTGGAGCAGATTACGGTAAGGGCAACTCATGTCTCGATGTCCCAGGTTATTCGTATTATCCTAATTGCGTAGGAGAAAGTGGTGGGTCCCTTCTGAACCCCAAATTACAGGAAGTAGAGTACGGAGAAATCGTTCACACTTTGCATTTCTCTGCAGGAGGGGCTGCGTACCGGGAGAGTTTTGACAGGGGTGGCATTTTTCTCGGTATACACCGGTTCCCCCCTGCCGCCATGCTGGCACTTCCAGTCGAGGCCCACCGCCGCTTCGCTCCTTCATGAGTTATCTCCCTGTCTGAGCCACCAGAGGGCGTGCGTTACTAGATCAGCGCCATGACAGGGCTGCCAGAGGTGATTGATGGTTTCATGAGCGCTGGAAATGACTGCTGCGCGCTCTCGTCCGTGCAACAAGGATCGGGTGGTTGTGCCCGCCATGCCGCGTTGTGGCAGACGAGCTGGGTAGAGGTGACGATGGGCCTGTCGCGCTCTCCTCAGAAAGAGGATGTGGGTGGCTGTGTTGTTGTGTGAAAAGGGAGGGAACTCGGTTTGATGTCTCGTCGACTGACTGGCTATGATTTTTCATTGACCAAATGCTGCGTTGATTTGATAATGATCAAGTCAGTTACGCTATTCCCTTCGACAATTGACACGTTAAAAATGATTATTTGATTATTCAATTGATTAGTCTGCCTGAGATGTTTCGTTCATCAGCGATGAATGCATGCATTCACAAGGGAAATATATATAAACAGTTTGACACAGACAGATTCCTCAGATTGTTCTTCATAACATACTCGTGTTTTTTTCATGCACAGACGAATCTTTCGTTAATCTTCATTCGGGTCTTCCGGTATCGTCCCTTCTTTCATCCCTTTACGAGATGAAAGATATGTTGTATATTTAAAACAAAGTCTGTTGAGATCATTACTGATGACTGCATCCAAAGGAAATGTTGGCATAGATGTTTGCGACGAAAAGAACCTGCTATGAGTCAGTCGTTCACGGATAACCTTGACGAAGGGAAATTCCTTCAAACAGCAACGCGTACGAATCATAAGACCTCTTCTACATCTGCAGGTTATTTACAAACTGACACCCACCAGTTGCAACCCAAAGGCAAACTGTGAAATGGCTGACATGGGAGCGACACGCATAGTTGGAGGAAGATTACCTTCCTGACGAGGCAGAAGTTACTCGACAGCAGCAGACGATGCAAGGGCAATCACTCCTGATAAATTTTCCCCGTTAGTGTTTTCTTTGCCACGCTGGTTTTATTTCCTCCTTGCTCCTTTCACTCCTTCCCCTGGAATTGTTGCCATTAAATCCTGGAGGTATAAAAACAGCTTGCTATGCGCGTGTGGTAATGTTGCTTCGGTAACGATCCTTCACCATTGCTTCTGGCCCCAGAAGTACCCATTAACCGCGGTTTCGCTTCTCGCACCTGTCGTAAAGCAGTTGGATTGTTTGTAAATTCTCCCGGCAGAGAACGACACAAAATGAAAGCCAACGAGAATGAACTCACTCCTTCCCTAGGACGGGCCCCCATTTCGGCCTCCTAAATTCCGAACTCGGCAGTTTGCAGCCTATTGGTGCCGTCGTTAACGGCGCGCCTGCTCGACCTGTCATCGCTGCCTTCTGCAAGCTTCACCCATGTGTGCTGCCGTGGTCTGGTTCCCCTCTGCCTCTCCCCGCAGGAAGGGGAATTTGCCACGCTGCTGGAAGCCTCCATACGGGAACTTTACTTTCTGTTTGCAGTCTGGCGCGATAGTGCGGCGTCAATCCGCCTTTTGATTAGATATGATCGCGTTACGTAAAAATATTTGAAGAGATATTGCATGTATAGATGACTATGTTAAAGTTACATCATAACAAGATGTTTTGAAGTAAGCGAAAAGGCAAGTCCTACATTTGTTTGTGGCGGAACTGTTGGGCCGTCAATGGCAGGGGAGGTAACTGCGATGCAGACATCCGCGCCGCGTGAGGCTTCTCGGCAGACAGGCGCGATAAGCCAGTGACGTTTCTGCGCGTTTCGCGGGCCTGGCTGCGCGTATTGCATCTATCACGGCCCTAATCACCCGCCCCGCCTGACAAATGCGGGAAATAAAGCTGCAGGGCTGTCAGCAGAGCCTGATAACTCTTCTCGACTCGCTATATAAAGTACATCTCGGCGCAAGTTATGGTGACAAGTGATTGGAGGAGGCAGGTCTGCAATAGGTTGCCTTGTGCATTAATGTAAATCAGAGAGCCGGTGAAAGGGGGGTTGTAGAGGTGTGGACTCGTAAAACATTGACAGGCCGCAAGATTTGCGAGCCGTGATGGAGATTTGCCCAAGATAGGGGTCGCCTGGCATGGTCTTATTTGCCTGTTTATTGGAGGAACGATAGCCACGCCATACAAATAACGGTACCGTTGGTTTATGGAGCGACGCTGAGGCTTCTTTGCAAGTGTTCAAGAACTGACGCTCCATCATTGCGGCTTCCTTCGTACAGAGAGTGGGAGCTGCTTGCTTCTCGGCTGCCGGTTTTGTTCTCGAAGGAATTCTGTCTAGATTGCACAGTGAGAGGTACTGTAATTAACAATCAAAGCATGCAGACAATAAGAACAGACTGAGAAAAAGGAATTGGCTTCTCATTCCCCATTCCCCCCTCTCCACCCCCCCCCCCCCTCCCTCACCTCTCTCTCACTGTTTTTCTCGTCTCTCTCGGTTTCTCTGTCTCTCTTTTCTCTCTATGTCTCTGTGTGTATCTGTGTCTCTCTGTCTCTCTCTGTATTTCTCTGTATCTCTCTGTCTCTCTCTGTCTCTGTTTCTCTCTCTCTCTCTCTCTCTCTCTCTCTCTCTGTCTCTCTCTCTCACCCTCTCTCTCTCTCTCTGTTTTTTTCCGGTCTCTGTCTGTCTGTCTGTCTGTCTGTCTGTCTGTCTGTCTGTCTGTCTGTCTGTCTGTCTGTCTGTCTGTCTGTCTGTCTGTCTGTCTGCCTGTCTGTGTGTCTGTCTGTCTGTGTGTCTATCTGTGTGTCTGTCTGTCTGTGTGTCTGTCTGTCTGTGTGTCTGTCTGTCTGTGTGTCTGTCTGTCTGTCTGTCTGTCTGTCTGTCTGTCTGGTCTGTCTGTCTGTCTGGTCTGTCTGTCTGTCTGTCTCTCTCTCTCTCTCTCTCTTTCTCTCTCTCTCTCTCTGTCTCTTTCTCTCGCTCTCTCTCTCTCTCTCTCTCTCTCTCTCTCTCTCTCTCTGTCTCTTTCTCTCACTCTCTCTCTCTCTCTCTCTCTCTCATCTGAATGAATGTGAGAAAATGGGAGGCAAAAAGTTATTGATCAGATAAATCTATGGATTCTGGGTCTCTCTACGCTCCCGTTACAGGGACTCTATATCAAATGTAGTGTCCGTGTCCTTATGTGAGTCCGTATTAAACAGTTCTTGTGGTAGCGCCATTGGTTTACGCGTTCGACTATTAATTGGGAAGCTAATGGTTAGAGCCCACCTAGAGACAATTATTTCTTTTTGCATAAGTTCATGTGCGTGCGTGCGTGCGTGCGTGCATGCGTGTGTGTGTGTTCGTGTTCCTCGGCTGTCATTCGCATTTGAAATAAAGAAAGGTCTTAAGTACAGTTATCCCACGTAAATCTTCTTCTTCTTGGTTGTCTCTCGGGTGTCGAGGAAGACGACGTGCTGTGCCGTCATCTGTGGATGCGCATATGGCTCCGAAGTCCAAACTCCGAGGCACACAGGCGGCTGCAGGTGGGACAAGGAACGCCGGTCTGGACCGTGGTTGAAGCAGCTACAACATCTGATTGGCTGTGTTTTAACGAGTTTTTAGTTTCTTCCGAATCTTCATATTCTTTTGTCGCTGTGTGTGTGTGTGTGTGTGTGTGTGTGTGTGTGTGTGTGTGTGTGTGTGTGTGTGTGTGTGTGTGTGTGTGTGTAAATCACTGCGAATTCACTGCAGACTAACCGACCAAGATCGCTTGCCATTCAGCTATGGCCTGGTAGATTGTGTGGCCCACCAGCTTGGCTGTCTTTCCCACACCCCTTTCCTCGGACGAGTCCACTAGTGTGGCCCACCAGCTTGGCTGTCTTTCCCACACCCCTTTCCTCGGACGAGTCCGCTAGTGTGGACCACCAGCTTGGCTGTCTTTCCCACACCCCTTTCCTCGGACGAGTCCACTAGTGTGGACCACCAGCTTGGCTGTCTTTCCCACACCCCTTTCCTCGGACGAGTCCACTAGTGTGGACCACCAGCTTGGCTGTCTTTCCCACACCCCTTTCCTCGGAGGAGTCCGCTAGTGTGGCCCGTCTCTGGAAGCCTTTGCCAATATTTTGTACTGAATGAATGAACATCCTGAACATGACGGATATGTCCCAAGGGCACAAACAAAAACGATCTGTTAAGAGCGGCAGAAATGTCTGTTGCAGGGAAAGACCTAGCAATGGCACTACACAGAGGTTAAAACCTTAAATACAGGATATTTTGGTGAGATAATGTAAACAAATGGCTTAACGTTGAATAAGTATAAGATCATCTGTAACGAAAGACAAACAAAGACCAAACAGAATGAGGAGAAACCTGCGAAATATCAGCACACGAAAAAAATGAAACGAGTCATTCAAAGCTCTTAAAAGTGTGAACACAATCATACTAGAAACTCTGTGCAAGTTAAACATCCCATGAGGCATGAACTCTTTTGGCCAGAGTCATCCAAGGAGACTAAATGTTGCATTGAAAAAAATTGTATTTTCCATGTGAGTTTTTTCACATGGCGTTTATGGAGGCAGCGTTCGGACGGAGCCATAAATAACATTTCAAATGTAAACGAAAATGACAGAGAAAAGAGGCTCTGCTTCGAACAACTGTTTAATTCTTAAAAAGTAGCGTGCACAAGCCATTTTTGCCAAGATCGTATTGCTCAAGTCTACTACATTGACTTGCTATCAGTAAAAGGGAGAAACTTTCTCCGAGCTGGCAATTTAAATTGACTGGACTTTTCAGTTTCCCCGATACGGTTCATTTCGTAACAACGGCCTCGGTGATCAAGGAACACATGGACAGGATCGTGTGAGCGCTCCCTTCTTTGCAAGAAGACGCAGCTTTGTTCTTTGTTCGTCCTTTCTTCCCTTCTTTATTTCTCGTCGTTGTGATTGAAATTAGCGCCTAATGCGACCTTTCCCATGTGTTATTTGACCCGCAGAGTAGTCACTTCACCTCCCCTTCAAGAGAACATTGACCGCAGGCCTACGACTGACTACGCTGATGACCGCATCCTTTTTTAAAGATCGGATATGGCGTAGTGGCGCCACCTGTTGGCAGATGTGCGAGGCGATTATGTGTCGTGGTTCAGTCCCTGCTCAATATGACTTGACAGCTATTTTCAATCATTAGCCTTAATGAAACAAACTGGATGGTTTGTTCTCAACCCACGTCGTAAAAGTGAAATGTGAATTTTCAAATGAGGGATTCTAAAGATTTCCATTGCGACCCCTCTTTTCGCTGTTGCCTGCCGACGCCAAATGAGAACGCACTCTTTGCCACTCCATTGATGGCGCTCTAAAACGTCACGTGACTGAAGCCTACAACTTCGTCTGCTTGTTGAAGTTAATTGTTTACGCGCTCAGTCATCGAGGAGCCAGCATTAATACGTCGGTTCAAGGAAACTAAAAGCAACGTGGAAGGCGTATGCTGCGAAGACGACCGTAAACCGTTCGAGCTGACGCGCAGAGGAAATGTCATTTTATGCTCCGCCAAGCAACAATTATCACTCATCAGATGCGAGGAGTAGGCCCTAAGGTTTATTCCCGGCAAAGCGACGCTAAGGACGCGACCATCTCATTTGTCGGCGAAGCGGAGTCTATTCTTACACGCTTTTCCCGAGTGAACGCGCTGAAAGACGTGCTTGTCGGGTTGTGTTATGTCTGAGGAGGTTTTCAGCCCCCGACCGCAATGCCGCGCATGTTTCTCTGGCAGCTTTCTTTCCAGCACGACGCGTCCATAACAGTAAATCGGCAGACGAGAGGCAAGCAAACTAAACTCACGCTTGGGGTCAACGCGTCGTCCACTTTTTTCCCTTGAGAAGGTGGAGTTGGCTGCAATAAATTCTGAAGCGTCCTTTCCCGACTGCCTGCTTCTCATTTGCTGCAAAAATAATGTGGAGTACTTTCAATTAAATCAGACCCGTGGCGTTGGGAAATAGCCAGGAGGAGTGCACCAATGACACGGGATGCGTTAATAATGGCACCCCTTTAATTGAGTTTTGACAGCCTGATTTTTCTTCCCGTCCTGTTCTTTCTCCATCACCTCTCCCGCCTTCCATTTATCTAAGCTTGCTCTTTAGACTCTCTCTCTCTCTCTCTCTCTCTCTCTCTCTCTCTCTCTCTCTCTCTCTCTCTCTCTCTCTCTCTCTCTCTCTCTCTCTCTCTCTCTCTCTCTCTCTCTCTCTCTCTCTATTTACTCGTGCCTGTTAGAAGGGATTGATAGTGGCTGGAAAGCTGAGGGAGGAGACAGTGAATTGGATTAGCTGGCTGAGTGGTTTTGTGTTGATTGGCATGTATCTGTTTACCTGTCACTAGTGTCAGCCAGTCAATCAAGCAGACCCCCACCTAGCCAGGTAGTCAGTCAGTTAGACAGGCTGTCAATTGTTCTGTGTTTGTGTGAAATGCTCATGCTCATGCTCTCTCATGCACTCTCGCACTCATGCTCTCTCTGTGGATAAAAGGTAATGGTGTGATTTATATAGCGAATTATCACCCATGTCTGGGTCTCAAACCGCTTTACACTTTATCCTCTGGTCATTGGGCTGCATGATCAGTCCTTCCCTGGCACTGACTACAGACACAGTGACAGACAGATACAACACACACAGTCATGTAACAGCACCAACTCCGCTCTTAGGGGAGCCGATGCGGGCTCATATAAGGGTTGATCGCAATACAGTATATTATTGCTGCCCTCACATGTACCCGGTTTTACTCATGGGTGGGGAGAAGCAATGTGAGTTAAGCATCTTGCACATGGAACAACTCTAAAACTCTGCGGCAGCGCTACGAACGCCGGCCGCACCCACTAGCCGCAAGCGACTGAAGGTCGAGCGCGCTAACCACTCGGCCACAGAGTACTATTCAATTGATAGATTTAATTGTGTGTATATATAATGAGAGGCGAAGAATGTGACAGAGGAAGAGTAAGTGTGCATGTGAAACGGAGATGCCGGGTATACCACGTGTTATGTACATTTTCATAAAATATTCTTTATTCTGTCAGTTTCTCAGTCTCTGTCTTTGTCTCTTTGCCTGTAATTATCTTTCTGTCTCTCTCCCTGTCTCTGTCTGCCTGTCTGTGTGTCTGTCTGTGTGTCTTTCTGTGTGTCTGTCTGTGTGTCTGTCTGTGTGTCTGTCTGTGTGTCTATATGTGTGTCTGACTGTGTGTCTGTATGTCTGTATGTCTGTGTGTCTGTCTGTCTGTCTGTCTGTCGGTTGATCTCTCTCTCTCTTTCCCGACATTATGTCAAATATTACTAATTACGACTTTCTTTTCATCACTACAATGTTTTGCACATCCCTCCTCACCTCTTCATTACACACATACACAGATACAGACACACACACACGCGCATACGCACACATGCACGCACACACAGACACACACACACACATACATACAAACACACGCACACATGCACGCACACACAGACACACACACATACACACAAACACACGCACACACACACACACATGCACACACACAAACACACTCACGCACACATACGCACACACATGCGCGCGCGCACACACACACACACACATACACATACACACATCCTTCTCTTTGTCTTTTCCCGGCATCTTGACAGTCCTTCTATTGTATCGTTGCAAGGGAAGTAACCACGGTGGCAGCGTGTCTATGGCGGGTGCAGGAAAATCTATGTGGAAGGCATACTTGGGCTGGAATGTTGGCGGGACTTTTTTCCTCCTGGAAATCTTTCCTGTCCGACTGTCTAATTGAATGCAAATTTTAGCCCACGGCGCCAGGGTGCCATTCTAGATCGCCGACGATAGGTGGCGCGCGAGAAACGGAAGAAGAAAGGGCAGCTGGAATAGGACTGACAGGAAGTTGGTGGAGAGGCGAGTGCACGGACAAAAACTATCAGGACTCGTAAATTTCTGGCCAACACGGACCCCGCGATGGCTCTGATGAATACGCGGACAGCAAATTGGCAGATAAAACGCAATTTATAGAGCGGAATCTTCTCACACCACATTAAGCCTGGCGATTTAGAGACGGTCGTCGTGGTTGATGGACGCCTGGTGAGGCCGTCGTCAGTGAGATGTGAAATGAACATCGCCCATGACCTCCCCGTGCTAGCAAGCCGGCTGTACATCAACTTGTGTCTCCCTCCCCCTCACTTTCTTCCTCTCCCTTCTCCCCCCCCCCCCTTTCCTGCTCCTTTTGGCCCACCCCCCACCTCATCCCGACCCACTCCCACCCCCATCCTCCCTCTTCTCTTTTTTCTCAAAATGTTGTGCCAACGTCCCTGCAGCTCAATATTCTCATTTCAACCCCTCCCCCTACCCCGGGCCCACCTTCAGACCGCCTCCTCTCTTACTGGTTCCTTTCCCCCTCCCACCCCACATCGGCCCCGTGCCCTTCTTCCCCAGCCCCTAGCCCCAACCTTCCTCCCCCACTCCCCCCCCCCCCCCCCCCCACTCCCTCCTCCTCATCGACCCAGTCCTTTACCAGGCTACTTGTCCTCCTGCCTTTTTTCCATTCCCTTATTCAACTTTCCTCCCCACCTCACTTTCCCCTCTACCCTTCACTTCAGCATTCTCTGTTTCTTCTGAATTGCAACTTCCCAGTCACCCCCACCCCCTCACCCCCTCAGTCTCCCCGTTCCATCCACCCACGTATCCCGAACACCTCCCCCTCGGCCCGTTTGTAAAACCCATACTTCACTCCAGCCCTACACCCTTCCCTCTTCCTCCTCCTCCCTCCCCTCCCCCCCCTCCCCCCTCCCCGCTCCCTCTTTCACCGGACTAACCTCACACCCCGAGTACGTTTCGACACCTGACGGTTGAAACACGCAGGGGACGCAACTCCAGTCATTACCCCCATTATTCAAAGCTGTCTCTTTTTTCTGTTTCCTTCTTCTTATTTTTTACAAGTTCGTCCCCCCAATGACCTCCTCCTCCGGAACAAACACGCAAACGTAAGGATTTATTTTCCACAATGCTGCCCTGGATGGGAAAAAAGATGAATTTGAAAAGTAAAGAAAAAATTCACAGGGAAACGGGAGAAGTAGATTTATTTCTACGTCCAGCGTCTGCAGACGTTTGGTAGAATTCGGGTTGGTTTTTTGCAGTCAGTGGTGGCAAAACGACTTGGTTTTCCTGAGTGATTGACATTCCAGCTTAACACAGAGGACTCAGGAGACTGGAGTCACCTGTCCTGGAAAGTTTGCTAGCGCCATTTACACGCCTATTCCACTGATTCAAATTTTACCCAGTTTCAAAAAAAGAAGTAATTGCGCAAATGACAACAAGGAAATATTGCCAACATTTTATTTCGGCGCATTTCGGGTTGAAAGCTTATAGCAGGTGTACACTTCCATAGCTTTAACAACACATGCGCTCAAACACAGGATCACTAGAGATGTGGGTAGCGAAATGCGTCTAATCAAAGTCATCTAAAACATGTTACCGCCCAAATCTGATAATGACCAATACGATTTCAAATCAATTTATTCCAAAATAGCAGTTTATCCGTACTTGGGAGATGCGGCAAGCCAGCCAATCAGAGGATCTGTACTATGTTGCTTTGGCATGTATGCACTAATTCGGTAGTCTTCTTGAAATGACACTGAGTTGCAACTTTTTGGACAATCCCAGCGCCTTAATGGTGCTTATTCTGCAGCATATCATATCTTGATGGAAAACACGGTGATTTGAAGATGAGTACTAAAAATTTATTACAATTCTAAAAGTTTTCCGAAAGGCGGAATATAAACTGCAACTTAATTTGTTCATTTGAATAATTCAAAGGGAGACTATGACTGCAAAGGTGTAGCAGAACAATTTCATACCATCACTTTCATTTTTCAGCAGTCATGAATTTAAAGCATTTGCAATTAAGCCAAAGACATTCAACGAGATTTCCTTTGTTATTCAGCTTCCTGTGAAGAAATTACAGGAATCAGAAATCCCCACCTGAAAATCTTGTCTCATACTGCTGCAGTACATTTGCCGAAACAACACTGCACCTTTGCACATGTACGTCTTGTTTATCTTTAGGTATGTTAATTTTTTTAGTGTTAGAGCAAATCAGCTGGCAAACCATTTATCTACCTTTGTACCTCTGCTCCATTCTGTGCCACAGACACTGCCAAAATGCCTCCACGCAAGTTGTTTTGCAGTTGAATTTTCGATCTTTGTTTGTTTTATGTCTGTTTATTTGTGAAGGTTGTCCTTATTGCATTGGTTTGGTTAATGTTGTGCAGCTCAACAATTTCTCACGCTAATCTGCTGCCTGTTTTTTTTAATGAGGGAATATTAGACAGAAGGTCATGCAAGGTTGTTCATACTACGGATGTAGTCTGGAGTAATAAGTGAAGGCAAGGGTCGTGGGGATTTTGAATGTGTCTAGTACGTGTAGGTAAGCTTTTCATAACTCCTTCTTCACTTAGGCGCAAGAGGACAACTTTAAACAATTAGTGATCGTCTTTTCCCGCTGTTTTACCAGTAAACCTTATAAAGAAACAGTCACAACTGTTACAGCCTTCCCAGCAATTTATGTGTGGAAGAAGAAAGATACTAGCCAGAAAACTTATTTAATTTTTTTTTTAAATTAAGGGTTATTCCTCCTTCTATCATCAGCCGCATTAATACTCTCGAAAAGTACCGGTAGGTTTTCAAGTACTTTAAAATACCTACTTATTTCCAGCAGAGGAGATGAGACAAAAGACCTTCCCCAGTGCCAGAACAGACAAAGAACGCTTCACAAGGACTTTTATTTATGGCCTAGTGTCTATTGCGCACCTTCTCGTGAAATTAGTGTTGCTGTCATGCATTTCATTGGGTGTAGATTTGTTCTCAATCTCTCAGAGAGAGAGAGAGAGAGAGAGAGAGAGGAGGGGAGGGGGGTGGGGGTAGAGGAGGAGAGGAAAGCGGGGGGGTGGAGGAGGGAGGGAGCGAGGAAGGAAGAAAGGAAGGATGGGAGGGATGGAGAGCGGGAGGAGAGCGGGCGGAATGAGGGAAGGGGAGGTGAGGGAGGAAGGCAAGAGGAGAGGAGAAAGAGGGAGGGAGGAAGACGTAGGGGAAAGGAGAGCAGAGAGGGAAGGGCATGTGGAAGGTGTAAGGAGGGATGGGAGGGAGGGAGGGAGGGAGAGGGGGGAATAGACAGACAGACAGTCAGACAGACAGACAGACAGACAGACAGACAGACAGACAGACAGACAGACAGACAGACAGGCAGACAGACAGACAGACAGACAGACAGACAGACAGACAGACAGACAGACAGACAGACAGACAGACAGACAGACAGACAGACAGACAGACAGACAGACAGACAGACAGACAGACAGACATTGACAATAATGGAAGGAAGGAGAAAAGGAAAGAACGGCAGGCAAGCAGGAAGTAAGACAGATATTGGGAAAGGGACAGAAAGACAATCACATACGAACACCCATGCACACACGTGCGCGCGCGCACACACACATATGCACACACAGTCATATATACCAACTCACCAACTCACCCACTTACTCACTCACTCAGAGACAAAGATAATGCACACAAAATGTGAAAAACGGAACGAAACGAAAACAGACAGAGACAGGGACAGACAGAGCATAGAGACGGACAGAGCATAGAGACGGACAGAGCATAGAGACGGACAGAGCGTAGTGACGGAGGTTTAACTGTGGCAACTGAGCCATGTATAACTCTTTCACTATGCACTAAACACATCCACTTACAAGATGGCGAAGACAAAGGGGCAGTTAACTCTAAGATATACATCAGCGCGGAGACGCTTGGAAAGAACTTACGACTGGGGCAAGGCTGGGAGACACTTACACGGGTGCACCTGCACACGAAAATCCCCTCCACCAGATAAAGGAGAAAGGTTTAGGGCCTGGGAACTTTAATTCGAAGGGAAACATTTGTTTCGGAAACAACCGGCATT
>JAWQFJ010023319.1:7500-20000 GCA_034096865.1 Theodoxus fluviatilis | reverse complement strand
CACAACATGTCACAACATGTCACAACATGTCACAACGCTTGCTCGAGGAAATCTTTCCTGAAATTTCATTATGATATCTTCCACAAAAGGACATGTTTTTTCTTTGTAGTGCGGAGGGTCGATGGGTGGAATGTACACACATTATGATAGTTTCTTGCTATAAGGGAGGTGCATGATCTGAGAGCCAGGATCATGTCACATTCAGTTTCTGGGCTCGTTACATAACATGCAATTGGTTTCTTTACAAAGATAGTCACCCTACTGATCTTCTGCCTTGGTCTGTCAGTTTTATCTCAGGAGAGTGTAAAACCATATATTCACTAAAGAACAAACTAAAGTCAAAGTTCGTTGACGTACAAGTTTCTTTTAGACAGCAAATGTCAAAACGGCGTAAGAATGTCAGGAATCCCGGCTCCGCAAGTTTAGAAGCTAACCCTTCAACATTCCAAGAAACCATTTTGAGGGACAAGTTGATATCTGTTTCTCTCCCAAATTCGGTATTGACAGACAGCTCTTGCAATGGGTTCTGGCCTCTCTACGTCACGACTGTGGCTCTCAACTAACAGCTTTCTGAGCTGCCGCAGATGTGCTGTCGAGAGGAGAGAGAGAGAGAGAGAGAGAGAGAGAGAGAGAGAGAGAGAAGAAAGAGAGAGAGAGAAAGAGAGAGAGAGAAAAAGAGAGAGAGAGAGAAAGAGAGAGAGAGAGAGAGCAAATGCGAACGTATACAGGCTCTGCTGATTGAAAAACGTAGCTGCGGCTCTAGTCGCCGATAGGTTCTTCATTCATCTCACTTCTGTTGTGCACGTCTGCCAGCTATGGCACAAAGACATTCCCCTCGATCAGTGTGTTTGTTTACAAATCGTGTTCGGGTCTGTGTACACATAAGAAAAGTAAAACTTATCCATCATCAATATTGTCGATGATTTGTAGTTTGTTCAAACTACCTCAATGGTTTTTTATGCACTTTTTTTACCATCATTGACCGATCTTTATTCCTCATAATGTTTGGACACATACGTCTTCTTCTATATGCAATCGAGTTTTTATCCTTCAAAGATGGCGGCTAATATGATTTTTTTAGCTTGGCCTATCCGGAAGTGACGACAACGTGTCTCCGGCAGTTGCCCCTAGTGACTGAACGGGGCGGAGCAAGCGTCCTTTCTAAATATAGAACGGATTGAAAGCGAGTGAAACCGGAGGCGCGTTTTCTCCAAGGAACCCGGATGTGCGGTAGTTCTATGAATCATATGACGACTACGTGTTCTAGGCTTTGGATCCAAAAATGCCAGACTGTTCCATGCAAACACTCGGAAAAGCTTCCATAAACGGAACACAGTAATGGGCTCGTCCGAGGACAGGGTTGTGGAAAGACGGCCAAGCAGGCGGGCCATAGACGCCAGCGGGCCACAGCTTCTGACTGGCAAGCAAGCTTTGTTGGTTGATTCTCAGTGAATTCACAGAGCCTCATGCTTAGAATAACAACATAATGTGACGATTCGATAAATACTACATCCGTAAAAAAAAAACGCAAGCCATGCTGTATGCGTGCCTGCACCAACTTGGCGTTTCCCGGCCAGCGGCGTGGCCTGTCTTTCTCAGACACACGCCCTCTAATCGGTACTGGAAGTACACGTAGTGTGGCCCTGTCCTCTGGAAGCTTTTTCCCAAACACTCTTGAAAGGCGCGTTCATCTACATAGTGCTCCGTACTTGTGTCGGGCCCTTTCTGCCACTCGACGAAGGTAGAAAACGCCACACAAGAAAACGCCCGGGCGTCCAGCTTTGCAGGAGTAAGGCGCAAACCGGGAAACACCGTCCAGTCTTATTTTCCCACTGGGCCTCTGTCAACAATATCAGAAGAACAGAAAAGCGCTTTAAGAAATTGTCGTGAACGCGGTCTGTGATCTCACAGTGAAACAAAGCAAGGAACCGAAACACTTGAGAAGCAAGGGGAAAACATGGTATCACGGTGTGATTTTTCTCAATTGACTCCACTACGAAAGTCAGATCAACATTCCCTCCGAAATGACCTCATTGTCACGTGCCATCCTGTGGATGCTACATTCAAAATCAATGTGCTTAACAAACATTAAAAAAGAGGCCAAAGGAAGATTGAAGGTTCAACAGGTGAGAGCCGTCCTTCTCAAGTCAAATAGTCAGACTCATTGCACCACGACACGATGCGATAAAGAGGCCAGGCGTTATGGGGAATGATGAAGGAAGGCATACATGTGACACATCCTATTACTGCTAGAGCAAGCTGTGGCCCTGTCTCCAGTTCCAAGCGAACAATCTAACCCGACTTTGCTGCTATCTTTCCGCGTGAGAGAACAGAAGCGTCACCCTGGATGGAACCGTTCGAAGTTGGAAGCCGTTTCTCAAACTCAGGCAGACTCCCTGCACGGAGCAGACAAGCAAACTTTCGGAGCTCAGGCAGGGGTCGAACCCCAGACCTCCAGCAAGTCAGAGAGCTACAACCACCAAACCACTGACGTCCTTTACAAAGTCTGTCTGCGTCACCAGTTTCGTAGATGCCACTGATTATGACGTCACTGTTTTATTCTTACCATGAATCCAAGGACCGACTGTCCTAAACGACTCCTGCAGGGATGACAAAGGAAGGCGTGGGTGCGGACGCTATTTGCAGACAGAGCCAAAAACATTCTTGTATTGATGCGTTTTGAAATGACGAACTCCTGGTGAGATGGAGGGATTTGTGCATGCATAGAATTTACTTTACAGTACCGATCTGACTGCAAGTTAAAGTGGGATATTTTGACCAATGTGCTCGATATCAGTGCCTATTTGTTTACACTCGCTTTTTTAACTCAATGGAGACGTTTTTGTGCTGACACGAAATAAAACACTGCATTCCTCTCTGAGAATCCATCAGTGCATTCATAACGACTCGACTGTTTATGCGGGCAACGCCATTTTCATTTTAATTATGACATGGTATGAATGCAGGCTTGCATTAATTGCATATCGACTGTGTTTGAAGAACCGTATTGAAAAATGTGTGTGTGTGTGTGTGTGTGTGTGTGTGTGTGTGTGTGTGTGTGTGTGTGTGTGTGTGTGTGTGTGTGTGTGTGTGTGTGTGTGTGTGTGTGTGTGTGTGTGTGTGTGAGAGAGAGAGAGAGAGAGAGAGAGAGAGAAGGTGGATTGGATGAATTATTTGGCCTATTAGCATTCATACTACAAGGCCATTATGAATGGATGAATGAATGAATAAATGAATAAATGGATGGATGGATAAATGATGGAAGGATATATAAATGAATGAATGAATGAATGAATGAATGAATGAATGAATGAATGAATGAATGAATGAATGAATGAATGAATCAGTTTAATTAACTATTGGAGTTTCATGGCTACCTCCAGGAGGCCGCTCCTTATGCGAGCAGAGGGACTGGTGTTGTTCCCTATTCGCTCGAACATATTCAATTTAAGTTTCTGGCTAGCTGTAGTACTACCGATGCGCATGTGAGAAATCTGCGATGTGTCATGGTCATCTGCACCGCGATAATTATTCGTTCTCAGGCCTCACATATCACAATGCTCAGTAGGTTTGACGTGCGCTCATTTGTGGGTCTCTGCCGAGTGTGCGTTATGGAGTCGTGGCGCTGAAGACCTACATAGGCCGGAGGGGCTGTCGCCTGCTTTTGTGCGGCCTAGAATGGTACAGGATCGTTTCGAGGAGTGATTCGCCTGCCGTTCCAAGAGAGTTGCAGCAGTATTAGACCTGTCTTGATATCAAGGATGTCTAAGCCTCAGCTCTGCTTCTCCAGCCACCCGTAGGATGCAACAGCGTCGGGTACCTGTGAAGGTAGTGTTTGCAAAATGCAGTACGATTAACCCTTGTAAGCGGCCAAGCGCCAGCATCGGGTTGGAATACTCCCCAGGGAGCGGAGTTGGTGCTGGTACCTGACTGTGTGCGTCTTAAATGTCTGTCACTATGTTTGTTGTGAGGTACCAGTGAGAACTGATGAAGCTGCCCAATGATCTGGGGGTAAAGTGTAAAGCGGTTTGAATACCGATCAATGGTGGAAAGTCGCTATACAAAATCACACCTTTACTTTTACCTTTTACATGCGTGGAGAAACGGGATAGGTCTGTCCTTACCCAATAAACAGGGATTCAGAGAGACAGACAGACAGACAGACAGACAGATAGACAGCCTAACAAACAGACACACAGTCAAACAGATATATAGGCAGCCAGGCAGGCAGGCAGGCAGGCAGGCAGACAGACAGACAGACAGAAGCACACACACACACACACACACACACACACACACACACACACACACACACACTCACACACACAGAGACACAGACAGACACACACACACACACACACACACACACACACACACACACACACACACAGACAGACAGACAGACAGACATACAGACAGACAGACAGACAGACAGATAGACAGACAGACAGACAGACAGACAGTCACTGTCGACCGTCTCTGGCAGCTTTTCCAAACACTCTTGAAAGCGCTCACTACATAGTGCTCCGTACTTCTCGACCCTTTCTCCACTCAGAAGGAAAACGCCACAAGAAACGGGCGTCAGCTATCGGAGAAGCGAACCGGAAAACCCCACGTCTATTTCACTGGGCCCTGCAAAGAGCAACAGCAGAGGGAGGAAGTCCCGGAAGTTTCTCTCGTTTGATCCGCGGTAACAAGAATCCGCCACACATCTTTCCTGGTGATAAGACTTTTTCACAGTTGAGACTCGAGTCGAAAGGGAAGCGACGATTCCTGCCGAGTTTGAGGTGACTTCCGGTTGTGTTGCTTTGAGTCTTGAATATCTGCTGTGTTGTAGCTCAACAGCTCCCCCCCCCCTCTCTCTCTCTCTCTCTCTCTCTCTCTCTCTCTCTCTCTCTCTCTCTCTCTCTCTCTCTCTCTCTCTCTCTCTCTCTCTCTCTCTCCCTCTCTATCTCTATCTCTCTCTCCTCCATCTCTCTCTCCTCTCTGTCTGTCTCTCTCTCTCTCTCTGTGTATGTAGCATTTGTTGATTTTACCAAGGCGTTTGATACGGATGATCGCCAGACCTTATGGAATGTTCTTGTTTAACTTGGTATGACTGGCAGGATGGGCAATATGTTCCAATCTATATATGAACGGGTGAAATGTGGCGTCAAATGCGACGGAATGACCTCTGACTTCTTCAGCAGCTCCCGTGGCTTGAAACAGGGCTGCAAATTGAGTCCATTACATTTATCCATGTTGATGACGTCACTTAAGAAAGAGATAAAAGAAAAGGGTAGGCACGGGGTGCAGCTGGTAGCCAATGGTGTGGAAACGTTTGTACTTTTGTTTGTGGACGATGTTGCACTCCTGTCAGATACGGTTCCAGGATTGCAGAACCAAATATGTAACCTAGAAGCAGCTGCCAACAGACTAGGTTTGATAGTGAATGCGCAGAAGACTAAAGTGATGATATTCCGCATGGGAGGTCACATGGCAGGACACGAAGTGTGGTATTTGAAAGGGCAAAAACGCGACATTGTCCCTTCGTACAGATATCTGGGAGTGGCGTTGTCCACTAAGATCTGCACAAACTCTATCCTGGCAGATTTGGCATTTCGTGGAAGGGCTACGGTCGCGAAGTGCATGAAAGTATTACGACAGCTGGCACATGTAGCACCGAATGTCTTTAACAAAATTGTTGATGTAAAGATCGAGCCTATCCTCTTGTATGCTTCAGAGATATGGGGTGTCGACAATTGCGAAATAATAGAAAGTGTACATTTGACAGCATTGAAACAATACTTAAATGTAAGTTCAAGAACTCCCAACGCGCTGGTTTATGGAGAGACGGGAAGATATCCTTTATACATTAATGCAATGCTGAGATCAATGAAATACTGGTTCAAGGTACTTAGAATGGAAAATGATAGATTCCCACGGGTAGTGTACTTATCCATGTTGAAGAACTTGGAGAGAAGCAACTGGGCATCCAAGATCAAATGCTTATTAGCCAAATATGGTTTGTCAGAGGTGTGGATATCAAAGTCAGCAGTCAACGAACGAGAGGTTATGAACAATTTAAGAAAACGGCTCATTGACGAGTTCACACAGCAGTTGTGGCTTAAATATAGTATAAGTCCACGTTATTCCCTATACAAATAATTCAAACTTGTTTTTGGTTCAGAATCTTACCTTGTAGCGTTGGATAGAAAAATCTTCAGAGACTGCATGATTAGATTTAGAATGGGAATCAGTGACCTGTTCATTCACAGGCATAGGTACAGCCGAGATAACGATGTATCCTTGTGTCCCAATTGCAGAGAGAAAGATGAAGACGAAAGGCATTTTCTTTTGCATTGTCCAGCTTTGTACGACCTACGAGTAAGATATATAATACCATTTGTAAATGAAGAAGTGGAGGACTCTTTTGTACACCTCATCGGTAACCTGATGAGAAGAAAGGCAATCTTGCAGGATACTCAGAATGATTTTTTTTCTAGAATACACAGAGAGCAATAAAGAGCATTATAACAGCTCTCTGTATGTGATTACAATAGAGTATTGAGACGCATAGTGATAGTGCCCAATATGTATGTTGTATAAAAGTGTATTGCATCTTTGTACTTGTGATTGTCCGCAGGCCTAGACAATAAACAGATTCATTTGTTCGTTTTTTTTCTCTCTCTCTCCTCCATCTCTCTCTCCTCTCTCTCTCTCTCTCTCTCTCTCTCTCTCTCTCTCTAGGTCGTGGTGGGGTGTGTGTCTTTCTGTCAACCATATCAAGAGAACAGAAAAGCGCTTTAGGAAAATGGCGTGAATGCAGTCTGTGATATCACAGTGAAACAAAGCAAGGAACCGAAACACTTGAGAAGCAAGGGAAAAACATAGTATCAAGGTGTGAGTTTTCTGAATTGATTCCATTATGAAAGCAAGATCACCGAAACATTCCCTACGAAGTGAACTCGTTGTCACGTGTCATCCTGTGGATGCTACATTCAAAATCAGTTAGCTTAACAAACATTACAAAAAAGAGACCATAGGAAGATTTAAGGTTCAACAGGTAAGAGCCATCCCTCTCAAGTCAAATAGTCAGACTCATTGCACCACGACACGATGCGATAAAGAGGCCAGGCGTAATGGGGAATGGTGAGGGAAGGCATACATGTGACACATCCTATTACTGCTTGGGCAAGCTGTGGCCCTGTCTCCAGTTCCAAGCGAACAATCTAACCCGACTTTGCTGCTATCTTTCCGCGTGAGAAAACAGAAGCGTCACTCTGGATGGAACCGTTAGAAGTTGGAAGGCGTTTCTCAAACTCAGGCAGACTCCCTGCACGGAGCAGACAAACAAACTTTCGGAGCTCAGGCAGGGGCCGAACCCCAGACCTCCAGGTCCAAGTCAGAGAGCTACAACCACCAAACCACTGACGTCCTTTACAAAGTCTGTCTGCGTCACCAGTTTGGTAGACGCCACTGATTATGACGTCACTATTTTATTCTTACCATGCTTCCAAGGACCGAATGTCCTAAACGACTTATGCAGGGATGACAAAGGAAGGCGTGGGTGCGGACGCTATTTGCAGACAGAGCCAAATACATTCTTGTATTGATGCGTTTCGAAATGACGAACTCCTGGTGAGATGGAGGGTTTGTGCATGTATAGAATTTTCTGTCTGTCTGTCTGTGTGTCTGACTGCCTGTCTGTGTGCTTGTCTGTCTGTGTGTCTGACTGTCTGTGTGTCTGTCTGTGCGTGTGCTTGTGTGTCTGTGTGTGTGTGCGTTTCTGTCTGTCTGTCTGTCTGTCTGTGCGTCTGTCTGTCTGTGTATCTGGCTGGCTGTCTGTCTGTATGTCTGTTTGTGTGTTTGTCTATCCGTCTGTCTATCCGTCTTTCTGCCTGTGTGTGTGTGTGTGTGTGTGTGTGTGTGTGTGTGTGTGTGTGTGTGTGTGTGTGTGTGTGTCTGTCCGTCCATCTGTCTGTCTGTTTGTCTGTCTGTCTGTTTGTCAGTCTCTGTGTCTGTCTGTCTGTCTGTCTGTCTGTGTGTCTGTCTGTCTGTCTGTTTGTCTGCCTGTCTGTCTGTCTGTCAGCCTGTCTGTCTGTGTGTCTGTCTGTGTGTCTGTCTGTCTATCTGTCTGTCTGTCTGTCTGTCTGTCTGTCTGTCTATCTGTCAATATGTGTGTTTGTCTGTGTGCCTGGCTGGCTAGCTGGCTGTGTGGCTGTATGTGAGCCTGTCTGTCTGTGTGCCTGTCTGTCTTAGTTCCTGCCTGTCTCTGTGTCTTTCTGTCGGTATGTCTGTGTGTGTGTGTGTGTGTGTGTGTGTGTCTGTCTTTCTGTGTGCCTGTCTGTCTGTGTGTCTGTGTGTATGTGTGTCTGTCTGTGTTTGTGTCTGTGTGTCTGTCTGTATGTATGTCTGTCTGTCTGTCTCTCTGTATGTCAGTATGTCTGTCTATCTGTATGTCAGTCAGTCTGTCTGTCTGTCTGTCTGTCTGTCTGTCTGTCTGTCTGTCTGTCTGTCTGGCTGGCTGGCTGGCTGGCTGGCAGGCTGGCTAGATGGCTGTCTGTTTGACTGTCTGTCTGTGTGTATGTGTGTCTGTCTGTCTGTCGATCTGTCTGTATATCTGTTTGTCTGCCTGTCTGCCTGTCTGCCTGTCTGTCTGTCTGTCTGTCTGTTTGTGTGTCTGTATGTCGGTCTGTCTGTGTGTGTGTGTCTGTCTGTATGTGTGTGTGTCCCTCTGAATGTGTGTGTCTGTCTGTCCGTCTGTGTGTCTGTCTGTGTGTCTGTCTATAAGGCTTGCTGGCTGTGTTGCTGGCTGTGTGCCTGTCTGTGTGCCTGTCTGTCTTTGCGCCTGTCTGTCTATGTGTCTGTCTGTCTGTCTGTTTGAGTGTCTGTCTGTCTGTTTGTCTGTCTGTATGTATGTAAGTCACTCTGTCTGTCTTGTCTATCTGTTTGTCTATCTGTATATCAGTCTGTTGTCTGCTTGTGTATGTGTCTTTCTGTCTTTCTGTCTGTCTGTCTGTCTGTCTGTCTGTCTGTCTGTCTGTCTGTCTGTCTGTCTGTCTGTCTGTCTGTCTGTCTGTCTGTCTGTCTGTCTGTCTGTCTGTCTGTATGTCTGTCTGTCTGTCTGTCTGTGTGTCTTTCGTTCTTTGTGCCTGTCTGTCTGTGTGTCTGTGTGTCTGTGTGTCTGTCGTTCTGTGTGCCTGTCTGTTTGTGTACACAAACTTACCCACCCACCCCCTCACACACACACACACACAGACAATCACACACTCACGCGCGCGCGCACACAAACACACACACACACTCACTCGAAAACACACACATGCAGGGATACAAACAAACAAACAAACACACAAACACACACACACAAACAAACAAACACACACACACACACACTCACACACACACACACACACATACAGGGATACACACACACACACACACTCACACACACACACACATACAGGGATACACACATACAAACACACAGACAAACACACGTGCGCGTGAACGCGCGCGCGCACACACAAACACATACGCGCGCGCGCGCGCTCACACACAAATATACGCACCCACATACACACACGCACACACATACGCACTTATACACACACTTATATACACACACTCAGGCACACACACACACACGCCCACAAACACACACACAAACAGACACACACGCAGCGGGCATACACACACACACATACACACAAACAAACACACACAGGCGCGCGCGCGCGCACACACACACTCACACACACACACACACTCACACGTAAGCTAACGTCACAGGCACACACACACACACACTCACTCTCTTACACACACACACACAAATACGCACACACATACGCACACACACACACACACACACACACACACACACATACACACACACACACACACACACACACACTCACACACACACACACACACACACACACACACACATACGCACGCGCGCGCCCACACACAAATATACGCACCCACATACACACACACGCACACATACGCACATATACACACACTTATACACACACACACACACACACACACACACACACACACACACACACACACACAAGCACACACACAAACACACACACACACACAAACATACACACACACACGCAGTGCGCATACACACACACAAACACACAAACAAATACACATGGGCGCGCGCGCGCACACACACACACACACACACACACACACACACACACTCACACATACGCTAGCGCACACAGACACGCACGCACACGGTCTCTTACACACACACACACACACACACACAGATACGCACACACATACGCACGCACAAACACACACACACACACACACACACACACACACACACACATACACACTCACATAGTCACGCATAAAAACATACATCCTTCCTTCTCATTTTTAGCAAGTCAATTATCAAATTGTTCAATAACATTTTTTAACAAGAATAAAAGTGACAGAATGCATGAGTGAACTATTCCTTATGCTTACTGCAGCCAGCACTGCCCCTACAGCCGAAACTCGCTGGACGAAGCTGCTTTATCTTTCTGCTTGAGAAGTCAATAGCTTTCAAGCAGAGAAAGCAGCTGACAGTTGATGTAAGTAGCAGAAAGGCACCGACATGAACTGGGTGGATATAACAAGACGTGGCCCCGACAAGTCAGTGTTCATTCTAAACGTGGAATCAAGGAAGAAGACAAACATGAAGCTCGTCATCCTGTTTCTGCTGCTGACTCTCCTTGCTGTCGGCCATCTCAAATCTGTGGAAGATGTCCTTGACCCCGATCCCCGCGATGACAGGATCGAAAAGGTAAATATCGTTCTTGACTGCAGAAACGGACATAGTGTATTGCATGTAAAAAAAAGTGTTCTCATTTCATCTTTATTCTTTAACAGGTTAGTATTAGAAGTATACTCTGCAGGGCCCGTATGCATAAGAGGAAAGTAACGTCTTAATTTGTGAGTAAGTGTCAACTTTTAAACGTAAAATCACTTCTTAGAGATGCATAAGTCGAAAGTGGTGGCTCCTTTCAAAGTAACCATGTAGTAAAACAGCCCTACTTCTACTTCAGCCGCAGTAACATTGAGTGAAGCCGTAGTAACATTGAGTGAAGCCGCCATTGCTGTCTACGGTCCGCACAGAAAACGCTGCATGTTGGGATACTAGAAACTCACCCAAAGAAAGTGTAAGCCCTGTGCATCATTAACTTATCAAAGCTGTATGTCAATCGTGAAAGCTCCTATATTTTAAAAATGGAAATGCAGGTCGACGCATCTAATTGCCGAAGCTTCTGTTGACGTTGTGTACCAAGCTAGTTTTATCTAAAACCATTAACACGATGCATTTGATTTGCATTTTTGCTATAAAAACTCTGTGGAGATGAAATTGATTAATTTTTTTCAACGAGAAAACGTGTGCCAACGTACGCCAGGGTCTCACGAGTTTGTGGAAAAAGTGCGAGCTGAGGCTGGAGTGAGAACGTAAAAGTATGTCAACACGGGCGTGTTTGATCGGCAACTGCAACGAAGTAGACGGGACATAATATCGACCGCACGAATGCGCTTGATTCGTTCAATGAAGAAGAAGACTACAGTAAATTAATTTTTCCTCGCCATAACATTTTGGAAATTGCAAATGAGTTGCACAAGGACTTGCGTGCGCCTATAATGCGTTATCTGTCAACAAGCAGACGAGAGCCAAAGATGCATGAACATGTGCACACTGACGGAATTCCTGAGATTACCCCTAGCTAGTTACCACATACCTCTACAGGCACAGCTACAACGCAGCCCATCTCCCATGTATAGCAAGTAACGCCTGACGTGACTTCAAAAGTATTTTCTTTGGTAGTACGTATTGCTCATGAGGAATTTCCTTCCTTCTCATGCATACGGGCCCGGAATAGTGCAGAACGATGTAGAAGTGGGTTTTCATCGACTCCTGTTGTTTTCCGTTTGACTTCGAAGATTACTTCACTTGTGGGCGTCTGAGCATATCTGCCTGTCCGTGTAGTCCTGTTTGCCCACACGTCCTCTTCCCTTCCCCCAACCCAGCTCCCAACCCATCTCTCAACACATCCCCATATTCATATCCTAACCCATCTCCATCCCCAAACACAACACAAGCCGATCTCCAAACCCATCCACATCTCCCAATCCACCCCCAACCCGTCCCGATTCCTTCTACCCATCCCCAAACCCATCCCCATCAACCAATCCATCCCCAGTCCATCTCGCAACTCATCCCTGAAATCAATGCCATTTTCCATCCCATTCCTATCCCTGAACCAATCCTTCATCCATCCCCCCTCCCATCCCCACCCCCAAACCATCTCCATCCAGCAATCCACCACCCAACCCGTCCCCATCCTCCAATAAATCCCCCAACCCCACTGCACCCCCCAACCCATCCCCATCCTCATCTCCATACCCATCCCCCCCATCCTCAGTCCCCAACCCATCCTCTTTCCCCAATCCATCCCCCACATATATCCATCAGGCAACCCATT
>JAWQFJ010023319.1:0-2500 GCA_034096865.1 Theodoxus fluviatilis | reverse complement strand
CAGACTCACACACAAACACACACACACACACACACACACACACACACACACACACACACACACACACACACACACACCTACAAACACACACATACACCTACACACACACCTACACACACACACCTACACACACACACTCACACACACACACGCTCACACACACACACACACACACACACACACACACACACACACACACACACACAAACACACACACACACACACACACACACAAACACCTACAAGGACACACACACACACACACTCATATACTTACACACACACATATATATATACACACACGCACGCACACACACCCACATACGCACACACACACACACACACACACACACGCACACACCTACATACACACACACGCACACACCTACATACACACACACACGCACGCACGCACGTACGCACGCATGCACACAAACACCACCACACGCAAACAGAAAGGGTCTTGAGAGTCTTCTGTTGGAGCGAGAGAGACCTCCGGGACTCTGAGTATCTCGTTCGAGCCGCTGATTTCCTCTGGAACCTAACTTGGAAGATGTTCCATTGGATGAAGCCTTCCAGGAGGCAGAACGGGCGATGCCAGCGAATTCTCCTTCCCATGCCGAGGTCTGGACTCATGTCACGGCGGCGCATGCTGAGGCACTGAAATGAGTATCTGCACCTCCGGCTCGTGATTCCAACAAATCAATTTACTGTGTCTAGGGGCTATTGCACACACCATGTGATGCGTACAACATTCTCTCCATATGAACACCACACAAGTCCAAATTATCAAGGAGTGGGAAAGGAATTAATGTTGGACTTTGATTATGAAAGTAGACAATATCTAGATTAATAAAAACTGAACTAAAAAAGCGGAAAAACACGCGCTGACCTCATGACAACCTGGCTAATGACAGGCAAGGAACGAAACGGCCGTCTCTTTCCGTGGTTTTCATTGGTTCGAACACTCGAGTTGTAAGCGAAAAAGAACTTGTGTAATATCATTGAAAATTCAAGCTCTAAACCTAATATCAGTTAGCACGCATTAAAAAAAATCACATCTAAGTAAACCAGCCATCCTAGTACTGTGAACAGATTTGAAAGCGACACCAAGAAGAAAAAAAACTCGAACACTCTGTTCTAATCTAAGCGAAAGAACTTGTCATTACTGTGTACCAACTTTTGATGGCATCGTAGCCGATAAACCCTTCAATCCACTTTTCATAGCCTTTGTCACTTTGTCGTCTTGCTATTGTTCTGCCTTCGTTCGACGAACTTTCCACATCACCTTGAGAAAAGTCCGGAACACTTGTCAAATTGCCGCTCCAGCAATACTGTGAAGGTAGCGCGGTCGCCTCATTAGCGTATGCAGCCACGTTTTAAAACTAACATGGCCGCCCCGTGAATAAGGTATATTGATCGACCTAGGAGGTAGGGGTCCGCCTGCACCCAGAGATCTTAAGTCCGTCCTGTAAGCTGCTGTACAAACAACAAGGATGGGCGAGACTCCTTGCATCAAGGTGGAACCGGTCGTGGAGTTTTTCTGTGACCCTAGGGCTCATGGAGACTTCCTTAAATATACGAGGGCATGGAGGGCGGCCATAGAGAGGGGTGAGGGTCTTTATATGGCGGTCGGGCTTCATTCTAAGTATGTGCAGCTGGTGGAAACCAGGCTAGACGCCACTCCTAACGAGATGGAGAGGCTGACGAAATTCTCGAAGGTGGTCGATTCGGGGAGGTGGGCCTGGATGACTCCAAGTCGGTGGAGTTGGACGTGCAGGAAATGCTCCTCCGCCGGCTGCTCTCCTCCAAGTTCAGGGCGTGCATCGAAAAACGTGATCTAGCTGTTCAGGTGCATGCCCGGAGCAAAGTGGTAACCCGGTTGCAAGAGATCTTGAAGAGCATCCTGGGTCCAGACTCCAGACTCCACGTCCACTATTTCTCTGGTGACAAGCAATAAATGGAGGACTGGATTAGGTGCTTCCCAAATGTCTCCTTCAGTGTGGGGATGTCCGTGATGGGGAAGGTCACCAAGGGGCACAAAGCCGCTCTTCAGGCCATGCCCCGAGATAGACTGCTCGTAGCAACAGTCAGCCCCGTCTGTCGGGGACCTGGGAAGTTCAACACTCTATACCAGGTGGGGGAGGCAGGTCTGGGGGTTTCAACTAACCCGGGCTGCAAGTGCACTTACAGATCCACCTGACTTTTGCGATGATGGCACTAATGATTGTCTCTGTTCCCAAGAGGTATGGGGCCGAGTTTGATCCACCTGATCCTATTTCGTTCTTGTGATGAGACAGGACATTGGCCAAGAATGCGAAGGCGAGAGAGGGAAGATGGGGTGGGGGTGAGGAAGTAGAGGAGAGAGACAGAGGTGAAAAGATGTGGTGACGAAAGAAGTGGGAGAGGGAAGGAGGGGGGGCGGGGAGAGGAGGGACAGTGGGAGGAGAGTAGCAGATATCACCAAATGCAGACAACCTCTGGGGGAAAATTTTCATGA
>JAWQFJ010023318.1:42500-59560 GCA_034096865.1 Theodoxus fluviatilis | reverse complement strand
ATCTCCAACATCTTCTGCTTATCCTCTTCCAAGCGCAAATCACTCATCCCCTCACCCCAGCCCCTGACTCCCATAGACTTTCCTCTTCTTTTCCTCTGTTTTTCATCCTCATCTTCTTTCCTTACTGCTACACACAGACACACACACACAGACACACACAAACACACACGCACACGCACGCACGCACGCACACACACAAGCACACGCACGCACACACACACATACACGCACGCACACGACCGCACGCGCACACACACACACACACACGCACACACAACCACACACACACACACAAGCACGCGCATACGCACACACAAACACACACATACACAGGTACACGTACACACACATACACAAGCACACATACACAGACATACAAACACACACATTCACAGGCACACAGACACGTACACACACACACACACACACACACACACACACACACACACACACACAAACACACACACACACACACACACACACACACACACACCCACACACACACACACACACTTCGCCCCCTTTTCCCTTTTTTATCAATGGAAAGATCTGGCACTGAGGGGGCTAATTAAACTTTGCTTCATCAATCACACAGCCTGATCAAATCTCGCTGTGCAGGCCGCGTGCACCCATGGATGGAGGGAACAGCTGTGAAGCGATTGATGAATTGTTCAGGCAAGTGTTGCAGTGCGCATGTCTGTCTGTCGTGGCATCACGGGCCACGGCACAAGATGAATCGAGTTCTGTTTCTGGGTGCTTGCTGGTTTATCGAAACGCGACAATAGAGCTAGGTAGTTGTGCCATACAGTGACTTTTCTACCTCATATCAGGCGGAATTACTCGACAAAGCTAGTGAAGATCCACAAACAAAATAATGTGCTGCACCATCAAAGTTGTATGTGATGGGAAAACGCCAACAGCTGCATTCTAACTACATGTATGTAATACTTATTACCAAGCAAGCTTTAGTCGTTTTGAAGTAAACTTAAAAATCATTGTGTATTTGAAAATGGTTGAAAACCTTACCTACGTTTTAATTCATTTTAACAATTCATTTGCCTTTTGTTCGTCTCTCAGACAATGCGGATTTGAGGGGGGGGGGGGGTTGAAAAAAAAGTTTACATATCATAGACAAGGACTGACTGAATCCAAATATGCATATCACTTACCTATTACGGAACGCCTTCACTTCAACACCCTTAATGGTGACAACGAAAAAAATACGTTTGGGAAACTTTTTTCTTTAAGTTTGCTAGTCTGTCCGCCTTCTGATCAGAAATGGGTTTCAACGAAAGGTAATCTTTGTAGAGGGCCAGCCAGGTCATGTCAAGTTATATCGACCAGAGATCTGGAAGATAATGCTAAACCTTCTGCATCCCCTCGTTTCCTCCTCCTCCTCCTCTCCATCTCAACTGCATAATCACTGGCGCTTTCTGCGTCTGTTGTGTACGTATGCAGTATATCTTTTGGTAATTGTCGAGTGAATTTCTATGCTCAAAACAGTTTTGTTGAATTTTCTGCACATTTTGTGATTACTTAGAATACAACTGAAAGTTTACTTTCCGGCAAACCATGACATGTAGATATAATGGTTTAACTCAGTGTTGTATAAACCTGGTTATTGATGAGAATCGCGTTACTTACGGAAATTTTGTCTATATAGCTCAATCATTGTTTTCTTCCTGTTTCCAAAGAATCATGACATTTACTGTAAACGGGATTCACTTCTTCTTCTTTTTAAATCTCGACCACGTGACTGGAGACCAACAGCAAAAGATATCCTAAATGTGATCTCTCACCATAAGATGACTAGAATGTTCACTAGCCTCATTTCGAGATATCCGCCAAATAGGTTAAGGGGGGGTTAGGTATGTCAATATTGAGAATTTGATAACTTTTGGAACCTATATCCATTTTCTCAATACACAACATCGTGTTTCTGATATTTCCATCAGCAGCTAGTCAGCCGTGTCTATATACCACATTCAAAATGGCTGCGGTGGTGACCATTCTGTAAACCCGAGTCGCGTGACTCTGGCACAGTTCGCAATGAATGAGTAATAGACTTGACCCTACGGAGTACAGCATTGGGCAAAAATAAATTCGATCAGATACTATTTTTCTCCACTATTTACAGAAATCATTCAGATGTCAATACGTGTTTCCATTTCAACATAAACATTTTATTTTATCAAATAAACGCTTGTTTATTGCCTAAACAAGGGTAAGTAATGAGTTTCGTGCGAAATAGTCTTAGAACTACTTTAGCACGCATGTCAGGAAGCAGATCGGTTATCCCACAAGCCTCTCGTGTGAACCTCATTGAAATTTTTTGGACGAAATCCTTCCATCACGTGATGTCAACTGTGCTAGAGACTGTTTCTCCGGCAGGCGAAGTCTCTAGTGGCTTAGAATGCGGTGATGACAACACTGCATTATCTCAAACACAGGGTCAAATCTTTAACACCTATTTTGTCAGACCGTCTTACCAGACTAACCAGACTACTAATCTTTAGTAGGTCATGATTTTATCACCGTTTCTCAAGCTGTTGACGTCGTTGGAAAGAAAAATATATTCCTGCTAACAATTAACATGCATAGCTCAGAATTTCCTAACCTGAACATCTGACTCAATCTGTGGTGAAGTGTTACATTTTTCTTTCATTTTTTTCCGTCTCGTCTTGCGCTTTCTTTCGTAGTGATGGAAACATGATTACACTATGCTCTGTAGATACATGTCCATGTAGAATACCCAGCGTTTCTTCAAAAGTGCTGATCTTGTCTGCAATAAATGCGGACTTCCAGGCAAGCAAATGAATGTGATTATTACATACTTGCTGCCTATGAGCTTTATCTATTTTTGAACATCTAAAACCGGAAAAATATGGGGCTACAGGCGGGGAATGAACCCGCAACCTTTCGGTTAGCGCCCGAAATGCTCTACAAGTTGAGCTATCATTGTCCGCGTTGTTTTTTTACCCCGACTACACTGCCCCGAACCAGTGAACCAGTGAAATGAATTTAAAATTCTTATTTCACCTTTACCTGTTTTTCTTTGTGGAAAACAGTGTGCCAGCGCCCTTGGCAGCAGGACACTGGTCTCATTGACTTGAGACACTACACACTGAGAGGCAGCCTCGACATCGGCTGAAGCGCTTTGAGTCTCACTGAGTGGGAGTATCGCGCGGTATAAGAGTGATTAATAATAATACCACCTTTTTGTCGAGTACATAGTTTCTATCATGCAGTTCATTTGTTTTTGGTCCAATCAGTCTTGTTTGAGTCGATGAATTTATTTGTTAACCGTCATCTACTAAATCCGTTAAAAACGGTATCTGTTTCCACATTTTTCACCCAGTGAAAACTGTCTCAAAACCCTTTTGAGTAACGACAGCGAGAAGGTTAGCAGAGCCACGAGTATGTTCTTATATAAAGCATTCCAGTGTAGATCATGTGCTGAAAACTCACTTGAATTCAATGACTTTTATCTTGATGGCTAATTTGATACTCTAAATTGTTGCGGTTATTCACCTCCTTAATGTATGAATATGCATATGCAAAATTTGTAATTGAAATAGGCTGGAGGCCTATTCAATAAATCGTTCGTTCGTTCCTAAATCCGTTAAAGATCCTGCGAAGATTGTGTTGCCTGTCGTTTTACTTCACTCTTCCTTGTCAACACCAACTCCACTCCCTCCATCTTGTATTTACTTTTTGTCGTCATGACCCCTATGAGAATCTGTGAGCAAATAGGATTTTCGTTCATCTCTAAACATTGACGTCTTTTTCGAGAGTCTCGCTATTTCACATTCAAGCATAGAATTTACTCCACTTTTTCCATCAGCTACTCCCTTCTTTTCTGTTCATAGTCTGACAAATTGTGTGGTCTTTATTTTTGGTCAAAATAGAAACTTTTTTCTTCCTCTGGGAAACGAGGGCTGCAGCCTGCTTTCCCACTAAACTATCGTGGTGCGTATAAAACGTTCGTCTCCATGCTTCCTGAGGTCTGTTGAGCATTAAAGATCCCTAAACACAGACCCATTCCCTTTTGCCACGGTGCATATTCCCCGTCCCTAGATGATTATCTTCAACGTTTTGTCCATCTAAACTTGTTTCTAAATGTCTTCTATTTTATCATAGCTGAGTTCGTGCACTGTGAGATGCCTAGACTTGTTTCTATCACCCCATACAGTGTTGGACCTCCGAAAATACCAGGGTCATGATTGTCGTACGTCCTGAAAAATTCTCCCACTCTTTTCCGGACACTGAAAGGAGTACTCATCTTGCTGTTTGATTATTCATCTCACTCGATTGAGGGGTAATTGTTTCCATGACTGGTTGTTTTTCTCTGGGGCGGTCTTTCAGCAGCATCGTGTGCTCTCGACATCAGAACAAGGTTCAGTCTTTGCTGGAGAGGGAGACACACAACAGGAGGGCTTGGAAAGACAGTGGCTGTATACAGCAACACAGAGAGAATAATTGGAGTCGATAGAAAGGGCCGGATATAGCAGATATTGACCGCATTGTCGTCAATAGACCTGCACATGGGTGATTCATTATTCATACTTTGGGGTGTTTTCTTTGATTTTGGACGTGGAAAAGACGCAGCAAATAAACATTCCCGTGAGCATAATCATGTCGGGTAGAAGAACATACTACTCGAAAAGTGTCGTGGTGTTAGATTCAAAACTACCACTATGTCGTCGATAACTTTCCCGAGAAAAGTATTAAAACCCTATCTGTACATGAAGCATCACACGCTCATGGATTTCCTTCGAAGTTTTGTCGCCGTAGCTTTACTTCTTTATCTGTTTTTCCGAGTATGAAACTAAAGACAAGAGGACAACGTGCTCTTGTTGCAGCAGGAAACCATTACGAAGGAGCTCACTTCGTATCGGAATGAAACATTTGAAAATGGAACATATGAGTTGTCTAGCGATATAACACTAAAGTGCGGATAGGGTTTGAGAGCTGAGTAGCTGGACGAGGCGTGCTGAAGTTGAACTCGCGACTGACAATCCGGTCTGAGACTGCAAATGACATTTCTCTTAATCTTTACACTGACACCAATTAAAAACTTTTGCGTGCATTGAATTTATTTTGTCTGTTGGAACACAGGTAACTATTCATCAGAGTCCACACTTGACAAGGAAGCACTTATAACTGTTTTCATCTAGATGTATGCTGTAGATGACCCACCCTGCAATATGTACTTACGGTGACAACATCTCTCTGGTGCCTTTCCAGAATGAGCTCAATGGCAATGCTCAGTTTTTGTTTCATCGTTGTCAGTTTATTCAGTACGTTATCTAGACATTGAGATGATCCAAAATGGCTGCAAAAGTGATCCTATTCGCAGTTATTGTTTGTCAGCTGTGGGGTGAGTTTAAGAGATGAGTTTTCTTCGAAATGTACATTACGGTAAACAAGGGAAAGCATTTATTATCGATAATTCCAGGTAGCTTTAGCGTCGTTATTTCCTGCTACTGTCTCACACGAACCCAGCAACTACTTCTCTTGCGTCCGTCCGTCCGTCCGTCCGGCTGTCACTCAATTAAACTGATTCATTACCATGTTTGACATAAAATGCACGAAGGAATGTGGGTATCAGAACTCAAAACTACTGGTTTGATGCTCTCTGACGTCTTTCGGGACCGGTGGGTGCACTGTTCGAACCCGTGCAAATCATACATTTACATTCGTGTAGTCGATGCTCAATAAGGTTTGGATTTGACCATCCATTCTCAAGAATGGGTACCTGTGAAGGCAAAGATGATGTAGAGCGAGGAATCATGTGATGCAGTCGAGCCAGTACCAGGTGTGAAACCTAGTCAGGTACCTGACTGTTTACACCGTGTGTGTTTCGATGTTTGCGTGAGGTGCAGTAAATTATTGACCAAGTGGCATAGTGCAGAAGAGTAGAGTGTAAACCGTCAAGACTCATGTATCTGTGGTAAAAGTCGCTTGATAATACCACTGCGTTTCCGCGTAACGTTATAGCATTTAACTTGAACTGTGTATACATGTAAATGAACGCACAGAAATTAAGCGCTGTAGGAAGCGTGCTGTGAGGAGAGGAAAGCACAGATATAAAGCACTGTAAACAGTGTCCTGTGTGGAGAGAAAAGCACAGACATGATGCGTTTTTAGCAGTGTGCTGTGTGGAGAGGAAGCACAGACATGATGCACTGTAAGAAGTGTGCTGTGTGGAGAGGAAGCACAGACATGATACATTGTAAGAAGTGTGCTGTGTGGAGAGGAAAGCACAGACATGATACATTGTAAGCTGTGTGCTGTGTGGAGAGGAAGCACAGACATGATGCACTGTAAGAAGTGTGCTGTGTGGAGAGGAAAGCACAGACATGATGCACTGTAAGAAGTGTGCTGTGTGGAGAGGAAAGCACAGACAAGATACATTGTAAGAAGTGTGCTGTGTGGAGAGGAAAGCACAGACATTATACACTGTAAGAAGTGTGCTGTGTGGAGAGGAAAGCACAGACATGATACATTGTAAGAAGTGTGCTGTGTGGAGAGGAAAGCACAGACATGATGCACTGTAAGAAGTGTGCTGTGTGGAGAGGAAGCACAGACATGATGCACTGTAAGCTGTGTCCTGTGTGGAGAGGAAGCACAGACATGATGCACTGTAAGAAGTGTGCTGTGTGGAGAGGAAAGCACAGACATGATGCATTGTAAGAAGTGTGCTGTGTGGAGAGGAAAGCACAGACATGATACATTGTAAGAAGTGTGCTGTGTGGAGAGGAAAGCACAGACATGATGCACTGTAAGCTGTGTGCTGTGTGGAGAGGAAAGCACAGACATGATGCACTGTAAGAAGTGTGCTGTGTGGAGAGGAAAGCACAGACATGATGCACTGTAAGAAGTGTGCTGTGTGGAGAGGAAGCACAGACATGATGCACTGTAAGAAGTGTGCTGTGTGGAGAGGAAGCACAGACATGATGCACTGTAAGAAGTGTGCTGTGTGGAGAGGAAAGCACAGACATGATGCATTGTAAGAAGTGTGCTGTGTGGAGAGGAAAGCACAGACATGATACATTGTAAGAAGTGTGCTGTGTGGAGAGGAAAGCACAGACATGATGCACTGTAAGAAGTGTGCTGTGTGGAGAGGAAAGCACAGACATGATGCACTGTAAGAAGTGTGCTGTGTGGAGAGGAAAGCACAGACATGATGCACTGTAAGAAGTGTGCTGTGTGGAGAGGGAAGCACAGACATGATACATTGTAAGAAGTGTGCTGTGTGGAGAGGAAGCACAGACATGATGCACTGTAAGAAGTGTGCTGTGTGGAGAGGAAGCACATACATGATGCACGGTAAGAAGTGTGCTGTGTGGAGAGGAAAGCACAGACATGATACATTGTAAGAAGTGTGCTGTGTGGAGAGGAAAGCACAGACATTATACACTGTAAGAAGTGTGCTGTGTGGAGAGGAAAGCACAGACATGATACAGTGTAAGCTGTGTGCTGTGTGAAGAGGAAAGCACAGACATGATGCACTGTAAGAAGTGTGCTGTGTGGAGAGGAAAGCACAGACATGATGCATTGTAAGCTGTGTGCTGTGTGGAGAGAAAGCACAGACATGATACATTGTAAGCTGTGTGCTGTGTGGAGAGGAAAGCACAGACATTATACACTGTAAGGAGTGTGCTGTGTGGAGAGGTAGGCACAGACATGATGCTCTGTAAACAGTGTGATGTGTGGCGAGGAAAGCACAGACAGTATACACTGTAAGAAGTGTGCTATGTGGAGAGGAAAGAACAGACACGATGCACTGTAAGAAGTGTGCTGTGTGGAGAGGAAAGCACAGACATGATACATTGTAAGAAGTGTGCTGTGTGGAGAGGAAAGCACAGACATGATGCACTGTAAGAAGTGTGCTGTGTGGAGAGGAAAGCACAGACATGATGCATTGTAAGAAGTGTGCTGTGTGGAGAGGAAAGCACAGACATGATACATTGTAAGAAGTGTGCTGTGTGGAGAGGAAAGCACAGACATGATGCATTGTAAGAAGTGTGCTGTGTGGAGAGGAAAGCACAGACATGATACATTGTAAGAAGTGTGCTGTGTGGAGAGGAAAGCACAGACATGATGCACTGTAAGTAGTGTGCTGTGTGGAGAGGAAGCACAGACATGATACATTGTAAGAAGTGTGCTGTGTGGAGAGGAAGCACAGACATGATGCATTGTAAGAAGTGTGCTGTGTGGAGAGGAAAGCACAGACATGATGCACTGTAAGAAGTGTGCTGTGTGGAGAGGAAGCACAGACATGATGCACTGTAAGAAGTGTGCTGTGTGGAGAGGAAAGCACAGACATGATACATTGTAAGAAGTGTGCTGTGTGGAGAGGAAAGCACAGACATTATACACTGTAAGAAGTGTGCTGTGTGGAGAGGAAAGCACAGACATGATACATTGTAAGCTGTGTGCTGTGTGGAGAGGAAAGCACAGACATGATGCACTGTAAGAAGTGTGCTGTGTGGAGAGGAAAGCACAGACATGATGCATTGTAAGCTGTGTGCTGTGTGGAGAGAAAGCACAGACATGATACATTGTAAGCTGTGTGCTGTGTGGAGAGGAAAGCACAGACATTATACACTGTAAGGAGTGTGCTGTGTGGAGAGGTAGGCAGAGACATGATGCTCTGTAAACAGTGTGATGTGTGGCGAGGAAAGCACAGACAGTATACACTGTAAGAAGTGTGCTATGTGGAGAGGAAAGAACAGACACGATGCACTGAAAGAAGTGTGCTGTGTGGAGAGGAAAGCAAAGACATGATGCACTGCATGTAAGAAGTGTGCTAATGTGCTACCTACTGTATGAAATTTGCCTCTTGCTTAGCAGTGGAATAGGGCGGGGGGTGGGGGGTGGGATGGAGGAGTGGTGGAGTGGGGAGGGGGAAAAGCGTGGAGAGAGGTTTTAAAAGCCGGGGTGAGTTTTCTTTCGGTGACACAATCGAGCTGTCCTTTGATTATATCATGACATTCGGTCACACCGACCTTGCTTTACATTGCAGCATCCACGTTCTTCTGTTACGCTTCGTGTTATGGCTCCAACAGCTGTGCCAGGAAAAAACACGATTGCTGGCTGTAGTGAATATGTATGTGCAATTGGGATGCCATAAAGACAGTCACATGCACCTACACACATACGCGAACGCTCGTGCTCGCGCGCGCGCGCGCGCACACACACACACACACACATACACACATACACACATATATACACATATATACACACAAATACAAGAAGATAAACACTGTGTTTGTGTTTTTGTGCGTGCGTATGTGCGTGCATCTGTGTATGTGTGTGTGTGCGCGCGCGCGCGCGCGCGTGTGTCCTTGACGTGTACTCAGTACAAACTATTGTGAATCGCCCCATTGGGCCTATACATTGTATTTCAGCAGCACGGTTACTTTCTGTGGCACAGTGTGTGAGGCTGCATACGATTAAACTGGTGTAGCAGGTCCCAAAAGCTTTATAGTTGTGGTAGGCATTAGACGTCTTGACTTTGTTTTAGAAGGACTGAAGCACCGACAACCAACTGCTTCGCACTGATGCGCACAGATCGAAGAACTACGATGAATTCCCACTTGTAGGAACAAACGTTTGCCGTGGGAGCAGGTTGTTTGCTTGTTGTCAATGCCCCAAAAAGTGTGTCATCGTGGCGTGACTATGTCCCATGACTAGCTTTACTTCGAAATGTTAGCCATATCCCTCTGTTGCTAGAGTTTTTAGATGAAATAGTGTGTAATAAGAGGAAACATCCATGCATCAAACAAGAAGAGAATGATTGCTTCTCCTTTTTTCTCGAAAGAGTCATCCAGAGCCTCATGCAAACATTTTCCTGTGACTGAGACGAATGCAGAACTGCCATGCTGTCATCCCAGAAGTTTTGCATTTCTATTTTACGGGTGAGCTTCTGATTATAAGGAAGATGATGTATGATGATATAAATTTGATATGTTTTTAAAATACTTTCATTAGTTGCTCATCGCGTCAGCAAGAATCTCAGACACTTCGGAAACGAAATAAAAACAGCATTCTTCCTCACGTCTGCAAACCCTTATAGGATGTCGTGCCGAAACATTTTTTCTTTTTATTTCAGAAGAGCAGTCCTGCATAATTTTTCTTCTTTTTCACTTGCAGGGATACCCAGGTTTAACACGCCATCGTCTTTTCACATCCTTCAGGAACTCTCAGACGCGAAGGCGTGCTTTGATAAGTCTCATTTTTCATCCAGTTTTTTCCCTGTCTGTCATTCGTCAGGCTTTTGGAGGACCTACATAAGACTGACCTTTTTGTCAAGAAGGCTGGGGTCCACTTTGTTTCCTCTTCAGCTCCTACGTTCTCCTCACTGAGCCGAAGCAGCTCACTCTACTGCAATCTCAATGTCGGGACGATATGTTCATCAGATCACATTTTCGATGCAAAAAAGCTAAGAAATTCGTATAATGGTCAATTCCGAATACGTGTTCACTTACTTTTTTTTTCTTCGTCAGAAAGTGTTACCGAAGTGACCAAAACCCAATGAAGAGGAAACTTGTTTCTTATTCTGAAGGACTTGGTCTCTAGAAAAATATCCCTGGCACAGAAGACGCGTAATCCTCAAAGAAAAGTTTCGTCCAGATGTTTATTGCTCCGAATGGAATTGGTACGTCATGAGTGGATATATGCGCGCTCGAGTGTGTGTGTGTGTGTGTGTGTGTGTGTGCGCGCGCGCGCGTGTGTGTGTGTGTGCGTGTGCTTGTGTGTGTGTGTGTTTATGCACGCAGGCATATATCTGAGCATATGCTCGTGCTTGCGAGCGAAAACTCGCAGGATGAGCAATCATGAATGAAGAGAGAGAGAGAGAGAGAGAGAGAGAGACATACAGAGAAACAGACATACAGAGAGACAGACAGAGAGACACGCAGACAGACAGACAGACACACAGACAGAAACACAGAAAGACAGACACACACACAGACACACACACAGACAGACACACAGACATACAGACAGACACACAGACAGACGGACGGACGGGTCGGATAGAGACAGAGACAGAAAGACAAAGACGGAAAGAAACAGGGAGGGAAGGAGAGAGAGAGAGAGAGAGAGAGAGAGAGAGAGAGAGAGAGAGAGAGAGAGAGAGCAGACGGACGGACGGACGGACAGACGGACGGACGGACGGACGGACGGACGGACGAAAAATTGATTTGTTTGGGCCACCGGCCCATTACAAAAGGTTTCGAGAAAAAGGTAAACATTTATGTACATGAACAGGATGAAGACTGGCGCCGTCTTGCAACTTATACGCGCACGAATGAGGCGACTGATGGCGATGTTCTTGAGGTAGAAGTCAGTTATTTTCTTTGCACCCGTGCAGCCTGCTCGTGCTGGTTCTGCTACGTTGATGGCCTGTTGCGAGTCCTCGTGCCGCCCGTGTAGCCCGCGATGTCGCCGGGTTTGTTGTGTCTGGCGGCGGCTGGGTGACGGTTGATCTGCGACGGGGCCGTAGTGGACAGATTCTCAGCTGCTGGGGGATCGAGCGTCTGGCTACTGGGGCGGGATCCCTTGCTGGGGACAACATCTGCAGACATTGGCTCGGGGGAAGTACCATCGGTTATCGGCTGAATCACGTCTGGATCCGCCACTGGTTTGCAGGTCTCAGAAGTTGCCACGTGACGTCCATCATCCTCTCCGGATTTAATCCCTTTCTGTCCATCTTTTCATCTAGAGATCATGGGGACAAAGCGCGCCTCCAACCTCTGCAACAACTCCCTGTCCTCATCAGATTGCTGATCCCTGCTTGGAAAAACTGCACTGGTGGAAAGAGCGTTACTGCACTGCAGCTTGTGTGGGCGAAAGTCAAAGTCGCCGAAGGTGGAGGGCATGATGACGTAGATGTTCGTGAAGTCCGTGTAGTATCGGTAGTAATATCAAAATTGACATTCGAGGCCACACCTACGTTATTTTCAGCATTGTGATGAAAAATCTGCTCACCCATGGCATGAGGCTTGTTCAGGAGTACAAAGCGCTGCATGAACGCTTCATGTTGGCAATTGAGCGCTCTTTGCCTCTCGTGAACGCCTACAGATTTTGTGCAGCGCTTCACTTGTTAAAAGGAGTTATATCTTCTGCGCCGCATGTTGTGTTGCTGGACGCTAAAAAAGTGTTGTCTTTGCCACAGACATAGTTTATGCTCGTTTAAATGCATTCTGCATAAATAAAGTCCACTACTGTGTCATCCTTACTTGCCATTACTCGCTCATAAAGAGCGCTTAGGGAAATAAAGCCCGTTCCAGTCCCAAAATGATGTTTATGAGGGTTATTTTACACATCGACGGCCAGTGCGGGATCGAAGACGCCATTTTGAAAAGCGTGCGAATCACCTCGGATGCGTGCTTTTCTGTGATAAACAGCGCTGAGTGAATCACGCCCCGAAATTGCTGTTCAGGAGTGAAACACGTGCAGCGCTGTGCAGCGCTTCGCATCGCTGCGCCTCCTGAACAACCCTATGGTGTCGCTGTGCACGCCTGTAGCGTGCAAAATAGTTTCCCGGTGAAAACCGTTTCCGGAAGTCATCGCAGAGTTATCTGCTCGGCTTTCTCTTTATGCAATTTACCGCTCCTGCACGTGTTCTTCGCATGGAATATATCCCGACAAACGACGCATTAGTTGCTTTACGAATTTTTGTGTTTTTGGTGCATTTGTGTAGTTTAACACATGATGTAGCGTTCAAAAAAGTTTTCTCTGTGCAAAGCCGTCTTGCCTGCCGGAAATAATATGGGAGTCACCTCCCTGTAGTCTATTTTTAGTCTGGTTTTATAAAACGCGACCGTTGACTGACTTGGCACGCCCGGGGAGTTATGCTAAGATCCGGCCGCGTTAATATATCTGCGTTTTGTGACAAACGTCTTGCTCAGCGGTACTGTTCTCCATGCATTTTAACGGCCCGCGTGATTCGGGTGTAATCTTAAGCTAAACGACGTTCCAAATGTTTCCGACTTCGACCATTTTAGCAGCGCCAATAAACGTCGTTTAACTTCAGATTACACCCGAATCACGCGGGCCGTTAAGGTGCATGGAGTACAGTACCGCCGAGCAAGACGTTTGTCACAAAACGCAGATATATTAACGCGGCCGGATCTTAGCATAACTCCCCGGGCGTGCCAAGTCAGTCAGGCGGAGTGGCGGGTGCCGTCTCTTTTTAGAGTTGAATTCTCAGCACGTCCCGAGCAGATAACTCTGCGATGACTTCCGGAAACTGTTTTCACCGGGAAACTATTTTGCACGCTACAACGCCGTGTAGCGTGGAAAATAGCGGCCCGTGGAAAACAGTGACCGGAAGTCATCGCAGAGTTATCTGCTCGGGACGTGCTTAAAATTCAACTCTAAAAAGAGACGGCACCCGCCACTCCGCCTGACTGACTTGGCACGCCCGGGGAGTAATGCTAAGATCCGGCCGCGTTAATATATCTGCGTTTTGTGACAAACGTCTTTCTCGGCAGTACTGTACTCCATGCACCTTAACGGTCCGCGTGATTCGGGTGTAATCTGAAGCTAAACGACGTTTATGGGCGCTGCTGAAATGGTCGAAGTCGGAAACATTCGGAACGTCGTTTAGCTTAAGATTACACCCGAATCACACGGGCCGTTAAGGTGCATGGAGTACAGTACCGCCGAGCAAGACGTTTGTCACAAAACGCAGAAATATTAACGCGGCCGGATCTTAGCATAACTCCCCGGGCGTGCCAAGTCAGTCAACGGTCGCGTCATAAAACCAGACTACAAATAGACTACAGGGAGGTGACTCCCATATTATTTCCAGCAGGGGAGACGGCTTTGCACGGGGAAAATCTTTTTTGAACGCTACATCACGTGTTAAACGACACAAATGCACCAAAAACTCGTAAAGCAACTAATGCGTCGTTTGTCGGAATATATTCCATGCGAAGAACAGGTGCAGGAGCGGTAAATCGCATAAAGAGAGAGCCGAGCAGATAACTCTGCGATGACGTCCGGTCACTGTTTTCCACGGGACACTATTTTCCACGCTACACACCGCTGGTCGCGTCGGAGCTGTGCGGGAGGCTTCCGTCTCCGGTGCCCTCGATGACTCGTATCGCTCGCTAACAATGGCTCGCCGTCGTTTGGCCTAAACCACAGCACAACCACAGTATCCTCAGGCTTCCTTGCAACTTCCACAATAAAACCTCTTCAGAGGCAAGCAGCGAGGACAGCAATAGCTCAACAGCTGTTGGTAAACCCACAACTGGCATAGTGCTGCTTCTGCCTATTTCACACAGAGTCGAAGTGAACGCGTGCTTCGTTCTCGTCGCCACCTAGGGGAGGGAGGGAGAGAGAGAGAGAGAGAGAGAGAGAGAGAGAGAGAGAGAGAGAGAGAGAAGGATAGAGAGAGAGAGGGGGACAGAGGGACAGAGAGACAGAGTGAGAGACTGAGAGTGAGAGACAGAGATAGGGAGAGACAGAGCGATATACAGTATATAGAGAGAGAGTGAGAGAGAGAGAGAGAGCGAGGAAAAGAGGAAGAAAGAGATGTTTTTCAGCACAGATTCCGTACGATCGATGACCCATCGAACAACAACAGTCCATTTGTCTCGTAAGACGTCTTGACCACTAGGGGCTAAGTACTCTCTGAGCCAAAGAACGCTGTAGTTGCATTTTTAATGACTTATATTGATAATACTCTTAGTCTTATGTGCCCATCTCGGCAGCATACCTAGCGTACCACCCGAAGACGTTCATCAGAATGAGTCATATCAAGAAGACAAATGAATCATGGTGCCAAGCTCCCATGAGGGAAAAAGTAGCTTACATGAATGGAGCGATCCATAAATCTCCGTGCTAGAGCAGTTGTGTTATCCTAGAAGGAAGTACGTGGAAGGTACAGAGGTGTTAGCAGATGACGTAAGCAAAACCAGCACTGAAAGTTTTCGGTCACAGAATAAGATTTGACGAACGACAGATTAGTTCGTTTTTCCTGTTATTTTTTCTACCAAGAATTGACAATGCAGATTGTACCAAAAGAACAAGGATATGCTGCATGAGTGCCACTGTTCTTCTGGCGTAGGAAACACAGGAAAGTGTTCACCTTCCCAGTCACTCAAAGACTGATGAAATATTTATGAAGAAAGTGCTGATTCAATGAGAATTTTTAAGGAGAAAAAATACAGGAAAGATTTCCTCCCTGCATATGAAACGACAAAACAGATGTAAAATAGTACATCGTTTCAAAAACGACTGAAAATAGCAACATGTCAGGATTCCACTAAGTTGCTGGTTGCTACCACAACTAACTGCTGTGAAAACCTTTTATACGAGTAAGACAGTAAGAGCATTGCCTCTACAGTTTACCTCTATTACGTGCAAATGACATGTAGACATTACTGTAGGAATTATCCTTGTCACCAAAGACATTTAACCTTTGGTCAGCTGATTCAACCCACAGAGCCTACCATAGTCAGACACAACCGTTCGCATAAGGTCCAGCAACTACCATATATCGATGCAAGAACAGCTCACCTGCTCACCTGCCATTAGACATAGAAAGCAATTGCAGCTGTTCTGTATTTGTTTTCTTCATCCTGGCTTTGAATTTTCTTTGAGAATTAATTTTCTATGTCGATGGACGTGTTAAGAAGTGGGGTTCGCTACGCCTCTCCTGTTTACGTCCAGATGGGTCTGTGGTCTAAAAATAGCCACGCACCCCGGCACTTCTACAATTACCACCCAAGCCGTGATATTGCCACGCATTTGTCCATTCGATCTACTTCCGTTTCAGTGCAAACCTTGGCAGACGCTGTGAATCTTTTTTGTTTGTGGCAGATTTCAGCATGAGTCTTGCTCTTCAAGATGCGTTGTCGTGGCAACCATGATTAGCTGTCAATCGAGCTTACGCCGGAAATCTATAGCTGTAGCTGCAACTAGCAGCAAAACTAACTACCATTTGAGTGTTTTTAATCCTGACAATGTTCCAATCCCATTGAAGATTATGTGGTCTGGATGACTACAAGATTTTCCAGAATGAAAACTCTCGTGCAACTTATCGGCAGCTGTCATGCACTTTGCTGTGTTTATAAGTCGATGTAGTCTTTTAAATTTCTCCCACTTTTACGAAAATGTGGGGTTTATATTTCCATTGAAAACCTTCAATGGTGCTTGCAATAGTTCATACAATTAGGGGATCTTCTGCGGGATGCGATGTGGACTGTGATCGAATACTGCGATGTGTGAAAGATACAGGACATACATTTTCTCTATTTCACATAACAATCTGTTAGAAATCCTTCCCATGGGCTAATCTGAAACATCTAATTTATATCAGAGTTCAATCAGATCGACAGGTTGACGTTGACAATACCATCAAAACAAAACAAAAGCAGTCAGCCAAAACAGACTTGACATCCAGAAGAAAAAGCATCCCACAGGAACTGTTAACATTTATGGATAGAATATCGCAATGCCTGTTCCAGTTGTCCTTCAGAACCTAATGCACGACGTCTTCTTCCTGCGCTGGAGGCTGTGCTCGTAGAGATCTAAGGGTCTTTTCTCGTCGTAGCAAAGATCTAACGATACACTTTGGTCGTGGTTTGTCCTTGGTCTGTCACATCAGCATGGTTTTCGAAGAGACGTGACTATGAATATAGACAAGGGACTGCTGGAAGATTTGCGCATATGCGAAGCCCTATCTTTTTAGCCATTTGAATGGGTCGCCATGTCATCGCCATGAAATCTGAACGGAAAATGGTGGCTTCTCTAAAGTCAGTTGGCCAATCAGCCCATGCTGGTTGCTGCTATCACATAATGTCATGAGGCCAGACGATAAACGTTTATAGTCTTCTAGTTAATCATACTCATGTTTAGCCCTTTTTAGAAAGTACAGAAAATCAGTTGCAATAATTAGCTACAAATGAAGTTATGTAGACATCCGTCTTTGCGAACAGTTTGCAGCCATAATTGATCAGAAGTTTGCGTGAGTTTGAGAGCAAAAACGGCGGTTCACATCTCGGAGGACACGGTCTTTCCCTGTCACGGTG
>JAWQFJ010023318.1:30000-40000 GCA_034096865.1 Theodoxus fluviatilis | reverse complement strand
AGAAACAGAGAGAAAGAGAGAGAGAGAGAGAGAGAGAGAGAGAGAGAGAGACAGAGAGAGAGAGAGGGAGAGAGAGGGGATATAGAGACTGACTGAATGGAGTTTTATGGCCTATCAATCTATGTAGGCTATACAAGGCCACTGATGACGACAAAAACTGGAGCTGGTTTGAATATTAGCAAGTCGTTACAATTTCCCAGGTTATTCGCCATTTACAAGTGGAGGGAGACGTGGTGGGTCTGTTCTTACCCCCAACTCACAGGGAGACGTGGTGGGTCTATTCTTACCCCCAACTCACAGGGAGACGTGGTGGGTCTATTCTTACCCCCAACTCACAGGGAGACGTGGTGGGTCTATTCTTACCCCCAACTCACAGGGAGACGTGGTGGGTCTATTCTTACCCCCAACTCACAGGGCGTTCCTTTGGTCAAATGTCTGCCACCTCGCTTGTGTAGTCTCGCTAGAATACGTGTACAATGTAGTCTCGCTAGAATACGTGTACAATGTAGTCTCGCTAGAATACGTGTACAATGTAGTCTCGCTAGAATACGTGTACAATGTAGTCTCGCTAGAATACGTGTACAATGTAGTCTCGCTAGAATACGTGTACAATGTAGTCTCGCTAGAATACGTGTACAATGTAGTCTCGCTAGAATACGTGTACAATGTAGTCTCGCTAGAATACGTGTACAATGTGGTGTAGTCTCGCTAGAATACGTGTACAATGTAGTCCTCGCTAGAAATACGTGTACAATGTAGTCTCGCTAGAATCGGTACAATGTAGTCTCGCTAGAATACGATATGTTACATGTAGTCTCGCTAGAATACGTGTACAATGTAGAGTCGGCTAGAATACGGTTGTACAATGTAGTCAGATCGCTAGAATACGCTGTACAAATGTACGTCTGCGCTGAGACTATACAGTGTACAATGTAGTCTCGCTAGAATACGTGTACAATGTAGTCTCGCTAGAATACGCGTACAATGTAGTCTCGCTAGAATACGCGTACAATGTAGTCTCGCTAGAATACGCGTACAATGTAGTCTCGCTAGAATACGCATACAATGTAGTCTCGCTAGAATCCTGTGTGCAATGTAGTCTCGCTAGAATACGCGTACAATGTAGTCTCGCTAGAATACGCGTACAATGTAGTCTCGCTAGAATACGTGTACAATGTAGTCTCGCTAGAATACGTGTACAATGTAGTCTCGCTAGAATACGTGTACAATGTAGTCTCGCTAGAATACGTGTACAATGTAGTCTCGCTAGAATACGTGTACAATGTAGTCTCGCTAGAATACGTGTACAATGTAGTCTCGCTAGAATACGTGTACAATGCTGACAGATCTTTGTCTTCATGAGCCAATGCAGTTAATTTTACTTCCGTTTCTTACTCTCCGTGAAACTTCTAACATGGGATTGGGCATTTCTTTTTTATTGTCCTGCCATCTCACATGTGCACTGAAAATAATTATTGTAGTAACAAGTAAAACTCTATGGAGTCACCGCAAGCTATGGTAAACTGATAATCGTTGTCATCGGTCATCCATGAATCATTTTGAAAGGGACTTTATTTGTCGAACTGCAGTATGGTATTAGGTATAGATTTTATAACATTCATTACATCTCCTGCTCTGGAGAAGTGCAAATAATACGCCATCAGTGAAAAATGTGATTTTCGAGGAGAGGGCAGCGAAATAATAACTCACCTATTTGTAGAATGCCCAATGATACGTAGCTGCTGGGCACTTCTGTCAGAATTACTTGAAAAGAGCACAGACCTAACTTTGCCAACGAGCCCTCAAAGATTAGTGTTTGGTACAGCTCCCTAAAACAAACTGGTTAACCACACGCTGTTGTTAGGAAAATCGTTCATTCACAAATGTAAATATAGAGGTTGTCAACCAAACACTAAGGGCTTCCTTAACATCCTACGACAAAAGGCATTGATCGAAAAAGGTATAGCCCAAAGTACAACAACACTGAAAACTACAACAATAAATGGGGTGACCTGTTCATTATTTTAGATATTACTTCTGAAAGTTAGCACGGGATAAACACACACATACTCTCTCTCTCTCTCTCTCTCTCTCTCTCTCTCTCTCTCTCTCTCTCTCTCTCTCTCTCTCTCTCTCTCTCACGCACACACAAGCGCACACAAGCGCGCACACAAAGCACACACATGTACACGCGCACGTCTACACCATTTATCTAATCCTTCTTTTTCCATTTCGATTTCGTAGAAAAATTAGCTCAGAATTTAGTTATATCAAAATTTTTCTCTCCTGAGATCCAACCCGCTAAACGACCCATGCCACCCCTATCCCTGCACCTTCTCTCCTCTCCCAGTCTCCCCCAACCCCTAACTGATGATGATGATGATGATGATGATGATGATGATGATGATGATGATGATGATGATGATGATGATGATGATGATGATGATGATGATGATGATGATGATGATGAAAAGATGATGATGATGATGATGATGATGATGATGATGATGATGATGATGATGATGATGATGATGATGATGATGATGATGATGATGATGATGATGATGATGAAGATGATGATGATAATGGTGTACTGTTGTTGATATTCATTACATTGATGTTATTTTCGTCTCTTCTTTTTGTGCTTTCCTTGTAATATTGTCCTCCTAGTATATTCTTGTAGACCCAATAAACTGAATTTGAAAAAAGTCTCAATAGAACACAGACCCCCAAATATTAATAACAATACGCCATCCAAACGACAGACAGGTGCGCGCATTGAAAAATACATTGTTTGCTGTCCACATTAATTCTCAGATAAATTCACTATATTTATTTTGTGGAAATTTCTGCCGATCAACATTTGTAAGGATTTATTGTCCGCTCTATCTTTCTGCTCCGCAGCTAACGCTTATTTTCCTAACACAGACTCATACGGGACAGACAAAATGAACGTCAGGCTTCGAGGGTGGGGGTGGGGAGTGGGGTGGGGAGTGGGGTGGGAAGTGAGGTGAGGAGTAGGGTGGGGAGTGGGGTGGGGAGTGGGGTGGGGGAGGGGAGTGGGGTAGGGAGTGGGGTGGGGAGTGGGGAGTGGGGTGGGGAGTGGGGAGTGGGGAGGGGAGTGGGGTGGGGAGTGGGGTGGGGGTGGGGAGTGGGGTGGGGGTGGGGAGTGGGGTGGGGGTGGGAGTGGGGAGTGGGGTGGGGAATTAAATCTGCGATTTCCTAGGAAACGTCCGAGAACTGTCACCACTAGAGATTACACGAACCTCCTGTCTGATTGCTTGCTCTTCTCACCCATCGTTGTGATCGCAAATGCAAGCAATTTCCCTCCCATGTAGTTTAACATTTTGGACATAGACATAAGAGTAACATACGAACCGAAGCTATAGGATGCACCCTTCATCAGCATTCAGCGTGGCTGAGACTAGTGAATATAGTCTCAGCAACAGGTTGGTCACCTGATAGCCTAAATTCTTCCATAACATGCATACCACCGTTCTGAACAGCCACGCTGAATGCCATATCACATCGTGAGTGTATTCCTCCGCTTGTTGTGATACACTCCATACTGGCAGCCATTTTTCCGTCAGTTCATTTTCTAAACATCGATTTCCCATGAATGTAAAACTTGTATGCGGTAAAATTCGAATCACAAGAGTGTAATATTGTGAACTCTACTAATTATAAGGACTTTGAATACAACAGCAATATTTATACTTCATTGAGCGAGTAAGGCAACCAATCCCGTCTGCATAGTCTTCGGACTCTATCCAAGCGAACAACACACATGTAAACGGCCCAATCCTGTGTCAGAAGGCGGAACAGATTGCTTCCCAGCTTGGTCGCTCCGAATTCAAAGCTACAAATGGGTGGTTTAACAGGTGGAAGAAACGCAACGGCTTGGTGAAGCGGGAAGTGCCGGTTAATAAAAACGCCGCTTATTAAAAACACTTTTGTTCGGTCCCAATGTGTTTTTAATAAGCGGCGACTACTGTATATACAGAATCGCACGTGCTCAAGGCAGTTTGCAACCTTATAGACACGTTCGCGCTAAAAGTAGTTCTCAAATGATTTCCTGAAAATCTCATAGATTACTTTTATTAGAACACCAAATTTGTGTTTATCTATCGGGATAAATAATTGGAGTGAAATAGAATCGCCTCTTTTTACTCTCAATGGTCTTCTGATCATGTTGAATTTTGATTGGTAGAATCATTGGAATGTGAATTCGAAGTCACGTGACCAACCTGTGTCAGAGATACTACATCTCTGTGTTCAGAATGCCTTCATCAGCTGTAGTTCCTGACCTCTGAGTTGTCCTAATTACTGACCAGTTTTCAAGCGGTTCTCCAAAAGTCTTAAGTGAACAGTTCAGTCCATGATCACGTGATTCAGGGCTGGCCAGCAGGAATGTGAGCAAACATGTGAGTGTACAAAGTGGAACTGGCAGGTACAAGTGCTGCGTTTATTAAACGGACAAGACATTTCGGGTTTATATCAGCGTCTGAGTGACTCTCGGGCAGTATCAGGAGCTTCTGACATTGATTCCTGTATAGACTTTTACGCGACTAGCTGCCTCGGGAGAGGTCATTTTCATATCGATGCAGTCACACTGTTTGGGCCGGATTCTTGTCCCTTTCTCTTTACTCCTCCCCGTCACACATTCCATCTATTCCTCTCTCCCATCCTCCCCCCTCACACTCTTCCCCCTTTCCCCATCTCCATCTGCTGTCAAAGTGAGACTACAGCCGTACAGGCCAGCATTTATCGTCCGTTTGGACAAAGGACGTATACTACGAAACCATCTGCTCAAATTCCCATTGTGTACTGTGATGAAGCGTATGAGGCAGTTAATGCTCGATCAATATTACTGAACGCTTGTGAGGCTACCGACAACATCATTCCACGGCCATATTGTAGCGCCCTGCATAACACTTTCACTCACAGTGTGCGTTTGAGAGAAAGAATAGACCCACCGCGTCTCCCTGCGCGAACCGTGAGAGGCGAATAAGTAGGAAAATAGTTACTTGATTTGCTCTTATTCTCTCCAGTTCTGATGATTTATCGCGATCAACGGCCTTACAAAGCCAGTGCAGGCCTTACAAGTAACTCCATCCATCCTTCCATCTACTCATCACTTCGCCCCCGCCATATCTGTCTCGACCTCACAAGAGGCTTGTTCAGGAGGGCAGCGCTGCGAAGCGCTGCACAGTGCTGCACGTGTTTTACTCCTGAACAGCAATTTTCGGGCGTGATTCACTCAGCGCTGTGCATCACAGAAAAGCACGCATCCGAGGTGATTCACACGATTTTCAAAATGGCATCTTCGATCCCGCACTGGCCGTCGATGCGTAAAATAACCCTCAGAAACATCATTTTGGGACTGGAACGGGCTTTATTTGCCCCAAGCGCCCTGTATGCGCGAGTAATGGCATTAACTTATGAAGGATGACAAATTAGTGGACTTTATTTATGCAGAATACATTTAAACGTGACTAAACGATGTCTTTGGCAAAGAAAACACTTTCTTTAGCGTCTAGCAACACAACATGCGGCGCAGAAGATTTACACCCCTTTAACAAGTGAAGCGCTGCACTAAATCTGTAGGCGTTCACGAGAGGCAAAGAGCGCTCAATAGCAAACATGAAGCGCTCACGCAGCGCTTCGTACTCCTGAACAAGCCTAAGACGTGTGGCTTTCTGACAAGTGATCGATGTGGTCAACAGTATTTTCCTGCCAGACTGGGAGTTTATGGACTCGATCAATAGGAAGGCTGTTGTAACGTGATCTACCCTCTTGGTGGAGGTGATCACTCGTCAGCTGTGATGTTGGGCCTTGTACTCCCCATACTGGCCGTGGCCTCATCGTGTCTCTTTGAGTGCCAATATCAATACTGCATCGGTTCCTGAGAAGCTTGCGCGAACACGAAAGAAGAATCATCCACACTGCTTCTTCCTTGTTGAAATACACAGGATACCTGCGACATCATTAATGAGTGCATCATAATGGCGTGTGATGGCACTGAGCAGAAATGGATGTAAGATAAAGTATCACAAGACAGTGAGAAACGCCGCAGTTAGAAGTAAAAGCGTGATGGCTTGAAGAGAAAGATCCTTATGTGGTGCTGGTAGTGATCGCCTTCATAGAAAGAGTATACATGTGTATGTCTGTCAGTGTGAACTGCATACGGTTGTGTGTGTGCGTGTGCGTGCGTGTGTGTGTGTGTGTGTGTACGTGTGCGTATGTGTGTGTTTGTATGATTCAGTTAGTGAATGGAGTGGAGTGAGTGAGTGAATGTCTGCGCGTGAGAATGCGTAAGTGAGTTAAACGTCGTCCTCTAAGTCTCGGTGAAAGCGATTAATTAGTTGCTGGGTGGATTGACTTGCACACTTAACAGTCACTGCCTTAATTTGCTCTCTCTCTCTCTCTCTCTCTCTCTCTCTCTCTCTCTCTCTCTTACTCACTCTCTCTCTCTATCTCTCTCTCTCTTTATCTCTCTCTATCTCTCTCTCTTTATTTCTCTCTCTCTTTATGTCTCACTCTCTCTTTATGTCTTTCTCTATGTCTCTCTCTCTATGTCTCTCTCTCTTTATGTCTCTGTCTGTCTGTCTGTCTGTCTGTCTCTCTCTCTCTCTCTCTCTCTCTCTCTCTCAATTCAAAACCAGATGAGAAAGTCATGAGAATTCAATGAATAGAGCTTTAATGGAATTAAAAGGATGAAAATAATATTTCACCCAAAGGACAACCATGCATAAAAGAATGATTTGGATGATAAGCAAGTCGTAACTATGAGGATGTTGACGATATACTTTAGTTCTTGTTTAGTGGATTTGTCTCTTACAGGCCTATCAAATTTTACACTGATTGCACATCGATACACATGCAATAGAGTTCTTAGAGCATAAATCCACCGGTAGATATGTTCAGGAACAGGGAGAGGTGAGGTGGTGGTGGTGGTGGTGGTGGTGGTATGGGTGGGATGGGTGGTGGTGGTAGGTGTGTGTGTGTGTGTGTGTGTGTGTGTGTGTGTGTGTGTGTGTGTGTGTGTGTGTGTGTGTGTGTGTGTGTGTTTCAGAATAGTCACCGCAGAAGGATACGCGACAAGAGCGATGATGAGCAGGAACATCTGAGACGATTCACAGGGCGGAACTCCGTTTCAGCTGGGACTTCCGGGCGAGCCTGAGCTCCGCTTGAGTGTCGAGGCCGAAGTGGGGAGACGGGGATTGTCTCCATTGCATTGCTTGTGGCGTGTTGCACTGCTGGAAAAACAATCTACTGAGATTTTGATACGTTGTGGTGACCTCTTGACCTCCAACCCGGGTGGCAAAACAAGCTGGCGTTCTGGACTTACAAGTCAGAGTTTCCACTCTGTCCCTCCTTCAACAATTCCCAGGGATTTGACGCTACGCAGTCGCCTTAAGGCCGTCGTACACGAGGCGATTTTACCCTGGAAATCTCGCAAGCGTCATTGTGGCAGCCAGTCACGGCTGGCTATTGACCCATCCACACGGCCCACGCGGTCGCTGGGCTTAGCCAATCACTGGCGCGGAACTAGTCTATTTTTAGCGCAAACTTCTCTGGCTCACACGGCACTGTCTGGATCCAGCGTCTCTTTGACTCCATCACGCGTTTTCGCTTCGGTTCTAGCCTATCGCACAACCACAACAAAATGGTTGTTCACTGCCAGTGGGGCACATGCTCTGGTGATCAACGATATCCCGATAAAATAGTAGGAGGCAAATTGCATCAATTTCCCTCTGTAAAAAGCAGAAGAGCCGATGCAATGGCGTGGATCAAGGCGTGCTGCCGGCCACACGATCAGCTAAATCTCAACCGGCTTAATAAAAACAAAGGAGTCTGCGCGGGGGTGAGTCTCAGATCTGCATTTGAAATTGAACATTACTGTTGTTTAACATAAGTTTATTCATTTCTAGGCTTCAAGAAGCAAATTTTGGGAGGGAGCGTGAGGGTTGAGTGAGGATAGACGTACAGTAACGCTTCATTGCGAGGATGATGCTTATGTACCTTACCATCTCATTACACCGCTTGTCTGTCGTGATGGTAGTTCTGAGATTTTGGGTAGAGCACGGTTATACAAAGCTCCAGGATTAGAACAGAATATATCCCATCCAACGTAAGCGAAGAGCAAAGGTTCACCCCTGTCTCGATCAAGTCTTCGAATCGAGCGTGGTTGGTAAATTTCTTTCTCATCAATGCAACTTCCCGAGCTGTCACCTCCACCGTTGAATCCTCTTGCTCATAGATCTTAATTTCGTCTAAATAACATGAGTAGTATTTATTCATACCCCTGTCTATCACAGTCTGAGAAATCTTCTCACTGTCTGGCAAAAATTAGAACAGAATATATCCCATCCAACGTAAGCGAAGAGCAAAGGTTCACCCCTGTCTCGATCAAGTCTTCGAATCGAGCGTGGTTGGTAAATTTCTTTCTCATCAATGCAACTTCCCGAGCTGTCACCTCCACCGTTGAATCCTCTTGCTCATAGATCTTAATTTCGTCTAAATAACATGAGTAGTATTTATTCATACCCCTGTCTATCACAGTCTGAGAAATCTTCTCACTGTCTGGCAAAAATGAGACACAAATGCTGTCCGGAATACAACGTAACGAGTCAGTCGGCGTTCGTGTGGAAGCCATTTTGCCGCCTGCATGTGATACCACGCGAGCTACAGCGAGAAAGGGGCGTGGCGTGGATGGGTCAATAGTGAAGCGAATGCGTCAGTTGCGCTCTGCCTTTGGGATATATTTTTGTCAGTCTGTGTGTTGCGTGTGGAATTGCCTCGTGTGCGAAGGCCTTAAGTCCGCATGTTGTTCATCAACTATTTTCACTAACAGACTGCTTCCTTAAGAATCCACGAGATCACGCCTTAGTTGTACTGTGTAGATAATTGATGAATAATTAAATCAGTGGATGAAGTTTTTAGAAATATTCAGAACATATTCTAATAGCAAAATACTACTTTGTAAAACTGCTAGTTCTCGACCGTAAACAACTCATTGAACTTTTTCGTGAGAATGCAAGCATTCGTGTCGTCACAATATTATTTATCGATACTTCAAGCATGGCGTCGTACAACAATACACGAAAACCTGGATATGATTTGCGAAAGTAGCGATTCTGACTGCAGAAGAGTGTCATGAAAAACGTTCACTCATTCCACAACACTATCAGAACGAGCCTTGTTGCAGCGATGCAAATGACGAATCAGCAGAGGAAGATACTGACATCGAGTTTCCTCCTCCGAGTCTGTCTATTCGACTTCACGCTATATCATGTAAGGGAGACAAAATGCGCAATTTATGTAAACGCAGCATGAATTGAGAACCATTCCGTCTGCAGTGCGAGAAATCGTTACTCTTGTTCCAACAGTCGTCCTCAAGGACAAACATCGATAGGTTTCACGAAAATTCAGAGGCGCGTTGCTTAGGCAAGTATCCTGCAAGAATCTCGCAGGAGACGCGAGGCGAGGGCGTTGTCGACAGCGTCTTGTTCACAAGGAGGCACTCGCTCCCAAGGTGGTTTGCCGAGGTAGCTCCGGTGGTGCTTAGCCGCGTCTAGCCGCAGAGGCCCGGATGATCCAAAATGGCGGAGACCGTGCCGACTGGGTTGCCGTTCATAGACGGCAGTGCCTATAATGTGCTTCTCACCGTCCGTGAATGGAAAAGTACACGCACCCGAAAGTATTTGCTGTTCGAGTGTTCATTTGTATAGTGTATTTTTAGGAGTATGTGTATAGGTTAATTCTGGACAAACTCTGTCGAAAATGTTTTTATCGTTGCTTACACGAAGCACCGTACATGTCCACTCTGAATTATGTACCTTGACTTGATCTTGACTGTATCGAGGCACAACACTTTTGACAAACTTGTCTACATGTGCATCCGGGTTGCTTTCTTTTCTTTGTAAAAGTCCCCGTGCTATTCGAGATGTCACCATGGTTTGTTTTGTCAAACGAAAAACTGTTGTGATGTCTGCAT